>JAACYP010030724.1:0-102521 GCA_011076525.1 Nettapus auritus
CTTTTCTTTTCTTTTCTTTTCTTTTCTTTTCTTTTCTTTTCTTTTCTTTCAATGCTGACTTGTTCTTTGCTAGGAGGGGCCAATTCTCCATCCATTGATGGCTAAAAAATCTTGGCCTCACCAGCCTTATCTCAACATATTCCTTAGTGCATTACTTGAAGCAATAGGTTTTATTATTTATTTGAAGCAATAGGCATCGTTTCAAGCAATAGGCCTAGAGCATCACCTGCAGAGCCTTTGTTGCGGACGGGCCCATCAGGTCCTCACATCAAGTGCTGCAGTAGGGCACGGGGGGTGCCCCTGCCTCGGTGTCCCCCAGGGCAATGCCCTCACATGCCACCCACTGCTTCGGAGCTGTACTCCGCGATCCTGGGTGAGGGCAATCAGTCTCTGGGGCTGCAATCTAGCTGCAGGAGTTTAGAGTTGCGAGAGGCTAATATTTTTGGATATATTTTTTTTTTCCCCAGTCTTCATCTTGAGCCCTAAGCAACAAAATAGAAACCCTGGAGCTACTAGCAGCTTTCTTATAATGGAACATTCGATCACAGTGGCTCCTTTTCACAGTGTGTTAAGTGTCCTTCAACATACACAACTATCAGAAGCTCGTATTTTTCTATGAGAGGCAACAGGGGGATTTTTCCAAAGCCTCCAGCAGCAAAGTTACTTACCCTCAACCTGCAGTTTGAAGTCGATCAATCTCAGGCCTGGCACACATGAGAAACAAAACTCCCAGCACATTGAGTGAGAGCAGAATTACTTCCCCATGCAGTGCTCTGCTACACCAGGAGCTGAGCATGGGCAGAGCATCATTTCCAATTAATATTTAAGCTCTGCCAGGAATGACGACCACACAAACTGTATCACCTGCTCGGTATTTAGTGTATGATGGATGCTCTGGCATACCAGTGCTTCAGGAGCTCTGCTCTGACGGCAGGTCTCGCTGGGAGAGTGCTGCAAGGTGTGAGCAGGATGCGTGCCAGCAGGCAGCCCAGCAGGTGCCTGGCAGCTACACACAGGTATTGGGAGCCACGCTCAGTGTGCCTCCCTTCCAGAAGGTATTGAAGGGGCAGCAAGGAAAACCACCCTGCGAGGTCTCCTAAGACCTTGCCATGAAAGGCATGTTGACAGATTAAGAAAGAGACCACAGTCATGCATATTGATAAGTTAAGAGCCTGGTTAAAGCTCCAAGTTAATGTAATTATGAGCAATGCAATCAAAGAACTGTCATGTATAAAGCACTCGCAGACTGCCCCAGGTTAAATAAAGTCTTTTACTGACAATTTTTCCTCGCCTCCTCAAAAGCGCTGACAAAACAATACTGCCTGTTTTCTGAGATGGGGATTATGATTTATTCATCTCAATTTCAAGGGAAACGTGGCTTCTCTTGGGTTTGACTCAATCATCAGCTGTGAGGAACTTGCACAACAGAGCTGCAAAAAGTGCCAAAATGTCATTGGACCCACAGAGCTGAGGTGAGGCCAGAGGGCATGGGGGTGGGCTTGTGCTGTCTGGCACTGATGTTAGTCAGCGCTGAGGGGTCTCAGCAGCATAGGATCCCATCCTCCACCACACATCCCAAGGGCACCTCAGTCCAGCTGCTAAATCCACTCCTGTCATGCACAAGCTGCTCTCTTCAGAGGCAGCAGAACCTCTGTGTGATCTGGAGGTGGATCCTGCTGCAAGCTTCTGTTGTTGGGATGTACAGGAACTGGGTTCACATTCTGGTTCTCATCTGTGCTTCCAAATCTTCTCATTAAATGCACTTTTATGTATGTCATTTTCATTTATTTCCAGGCAGGCTGCATGTTTCCCAGTCCCAATGACTGCAAAGATGTGATCCACCTGCTTTTGTCCTCTAATTTATAGCCAATAATTGAGCCAAAGCCAATAATACAGGCTTGCTAAGGAGTGTGCTGCTGGCTCTTTACACCACACAAAGCAATGATGAGCCGAGTTACACCAGGTGTGCATCTGCTTTTCATTGTTGCTGTAAGATGAGCTTGCTGCATCGGTATTTAAAATGAAGTAACATGCAAGGCTGCTTTCTTCCAAAGGGGAGGGAATTCTCTGTGCGCTTTTGCAGCATAGGGAAAGGGTTGCACAGGGAAAGAGAGACGGGGGTTTTAACAGATTGCTTGGCAGCAGTTAATGTTTAATTTTAGCAGCAAGTGAAACTGATTTAGAAACCTTGTTGTCTTGTGATAAGGGACTCACGGGAAGCCCTTGTGCCATCTCAGATGGGAAGGCTGAGAGCAGGGAGTGACCCAAAAGCAATCAGTGGGTGAGATTCATATTACACGATCCATTCATCCTTCAGCTCTGATTTTAGGGGTCAATTCACAAAGCAAGGCATAATCAGCCTGGCTTGTAAAATATTAAGGCTTTTCTGAGACCAGACTCAATCAGCACTCCAGTATTTCTCTCCCAAAATTATTGGTCCCCAGTAAGAATGGGAATAAATTCAGAATCAGAACTATCACTTTGTGCAAAGCTGCTGCAATGCAAGTGATGGCAGCATCAGGGCTTTTTGTGCAGCAAGATCGTTTTTTTTGCTCTGAATAAATTAGCATAGTTGAATGCTAACCAAGTGGAACAATCTTTTTTATTCTCCATAACCTAAAAAAGGATTTGTCCCTGGCAGAAGCAATTGAGTGTCTGGGGTCTGGCACATGCCTGAAGTCTCAGCAAATTCAGTCTGCAGCTGGAGTTTACAGGTGCAGGTGTTTTATAGGTGCCACCTACCCCTTTGGCTCAATAGGAAGAGACCCTTGGATGACCAAACACTTCCTAGGAAATTATTTGCTTGGTGTAGTAAAGTTTCAGCCTCCAAACCAGAGGTAAGCTGGGGGAAACTGATGTACTTGGAAATAAAGAAGTTTAGGGATATGCCTGAGAACCTGGGCTCTGCAGTCACTGGAATTTTAGGGGCTGTAATGGGATTTGGGCCACAAACATAGTTATGCCCAAGCTCCATGGGACATATCCCTTTTAGATGTCTGCACAATCTTTGTTCTTATAAACCCCAAAGGCCATGATCAAAACCTGTGGAGTAGGGGTTCAGTCTTTCTACCTTTCCTCTCTCCATCACAGATGTTGCAGAAATGAAAATACAGTGCCGACAAAGCATCCAATTTTTCAGGGTGGGATTTTTTCAGGCATGTCCAAAGCTCAAGCAAGAGGAGGGACCAACAAATTCCTACTTCATGAGTTGGCCTCACCCTGCAAAGGTCGCTCCAGATGGGCAGTGAGCACCATGTGTGAGAGGTGCTGCAGTTATGCTCCACAGCTCCACAACAGCCTCCAAAGCTGCTGTGGCAGAGCTTTTGTGCAGGAGCTGTGTGCACTCGGCTGCAGTGAGGGTCTCAGCTCCAGAGAGACATCAGATAATGGCAGCGCTGTTCTCCTGGGTGGACCTATGGACACACCACGAGCCAGGAGCATAATGATGGTGTCTGCAAGCTTCAGGCTTTTGAAAAGTGCTTTGTGTAGTGTTCTGGGGAGGTTTTATTGCAATGGCTAATTAAATGTTTATAATGTGTGCCAAACGCAGCCAGCATTTCTTTGCTGTACAGTAATATTGATAGGCAAATGCTTTGTCAGTATATTAGAGCTGCGTGCTTGTTTCTGGAGTAGATTAACTATTGCTTATCTGTCAGGGAAAAGAAACATCACTAACAAATAGGTAAACAGCCAAACAAAATCCCTGTCTCTAACAATGTGACAACAGTCTTCAGAGTTCCTCCTGCATCTGGCACTTTAGCTGAAATCTGCAATCACTTTTTCCTGAAATGTGGCACCTAAGTGCAGAGCTGTAGCAGCCAGTACCAATGTGCTGTGGGCACAGTGAACCTCCCTGGGCTTCCTTGGGACGGAGAGTGCATCTGTGCCCTGCGCAGAGGGGAACTGCAGCTGGAACCTCTGCTGCCTGGGTGCTTTGGCCATGGAGGAAAGCTGGAGAGGCAGGGCCTCCCATGGAGGCAGCTTGACCAGCCAAATCCATTTTGGCTGCGGGTAGTGAAAGCGGGTGAAGAAATCCTGCCTGAGGTGTGATACCGCAGGGGGGTGAGTGCTCAGGTTCAGGGAGCGAGGGCACACAGAGAGCCTGCAGGATGACGACTTAATGCAAATTGCAGTGAATGGTGAGGCTGCACCTCGAGTGCTGTGTTCAGGTTTCGGCCCCTCAGTACGAGAAGGACGTCGAGGCCCTGGAGTGTGTCCAGAGAAGGGCTACGAAGCTGGTGAAGGGCCTGGAGCACAAGTCCTGTGAGGAGCGGCTGAGGGAACTGGGGTTGTTCAGTCTGGGGAAGAGGGAGGCTCAGGGGAGACCTCATTGCTCTCTGCAACTGCCTGAAAGGAAGCTGTGGGGAGCTGGGGGTCAGCCTCTTCTCACAAATAACTAGTGATAGGACTACAGGGAATGGCCTCAAGTTGTGCCAGGGGAGGTTCAGGCTGGAAATGAGGAGACATTTCTTCTCAGAAAGAGCAGTCAGGCACTGGGACGGGTTGCCCAGGGAGGTGGTGGAGTCACCGTCCCTGAGGGTGTTCAAGGAAAGGTTGGACGTGGTGCTTAGGGACATGGTTTAGTGGGTGACATTGGTGATAGGGGGATGGTTGGACCAGATGTTCTTGGAGGTCTTTTCCAACTTCAATGATTCTGTGATTCTAAATGACAAAGAACTGGGGCAAAAAGGAAACAACTGGTGGAAGGTGGTGCCAGTATAACTATGTTGTTCAACCATACTACCCAGTAATGTAGATATCTGAAGTGTTCTTCGTCTTTATTTTTAATATTTTCTTTATTACAGTGGTTCCCAATCCCCAGTGTCTCTCAGTTTTGCGTATACATGTCTGTACATGCCTTTCTCAAAAGCCATTTAGGAGAAGGTGTCTTAATACTGCAGGTAGCCCTGCAAATCTGCCATGCTTGCAGAACCCAATAGTTAAGGGAAAATGCAGGCTGGGGGCAAACATGGAAACAGGTAGTAGTGGCGTCTTCCTGTGCCAACAGGTGAAGCACAGCCCTTTCAAGGAGCTGCAGTATGGAAAAGTTCTGTGCTACTGTGAGCAGGTGACTCTGAAAGAGCAGCTGCTGGAATTAGCTCGTTAATTGGCTGTCAGCGCCATCACAGAGAGCTCGGCCAAGGCTGGCTGAACAGTGGGAGGAAGGGAATAGTCTGAGACCTTTCCAGGTTGCTCTTAATGAAGGTGGCTGCTGTTTCTGCTGCAGAGTCTCGGGGCCACAGCAGAGAGGCACTCAGGAAGCACACACACAGTCCCTGGTAATTACTGTAGCGCTGATAGGTCTCCATACCTGCTTGCAGAAGTCCTTGAAAAAGACACAGACTGGAAGACTATTATAGATTGTGTTTTATCTAGCGGAAAGATATGAAAAGTTGTTATTTGCTTGCTTTTGAGGTGGGGACTTAATGAGAAGGGAGAGGTGGTTGTTGTATACCAAATGTCTGGGTGTCTGGAACCAGATCTTGGGTTGAGCTTTTCACCAGTCAAAAATAACTGATAGAAAATGTATAAATTTGTCTGGAAGGAGACAGCACCCCGCACTTTGGAGCTGAAGGCAAAATAGGCTGCTCAGCCAAGGTCATAAATATTCCTTCTGGAGCTCGGAGCTAGCACACAGCACAATGAGCAGCTTCTCCTGCCAATTGAGAGTTGTTTCTGTGACTAACGTGTGGAGAAAACAAATTTTTATACCATCTCATCAAGGGATTTGTTTCTTCCAAATGTAAAAGTCATTTTAATGTAGTCATTAGTCACTACAGAGACTAATGTGCCTGGTGCAGTGCACTGGTGGAAACACACAGGGTATTCTGCAGAATGCAGAGCAGGACAAAACCTTTGCGAGCTCCCTCTGATCCTGTTGGCTTCTTGACCCCAAATGAACCACCCTTCCAACAGCCTCTCGCTGGCACACTGCAGAAACAGCAGCAACTTCAATATTGCAAAGATATTCCTGGGCTTTATGGGAAAAAAAATGTGGCTACAAACCATGGGATTGAAATTGGATTTAAAATATTCCTTGTAGGATGGATACAGCTGTCTCTTATCTATACGGAAGGAAGAGTGGTGATAGTTAAACATGAAAGGCCTGTAGGATAACTTTTGGTGTGGGATGAGGTTTGAAGGTCTGGGTAACACCATCCCATTTTCCATACGTACTTAACATACTGGGAGGTGGTAACCATCTTTAGTGAAAAATGAGTGGAAGATATTTTTCACGTGCTGCAAGGTGCCAAGGGTGTCCTGACCCAATGCAGTACAGGGAGTATAAAATGGTGTGAGACCTCCAGGGAGTGTGTGTAATGCTAGGGTGATGCCCATGTGTTGAGCGTGCAGTTAGGCTAACCTCTGGAGCTATGGCCACATGAGCACCAATCATAGTACCTTTAAACCCCTTTTGAGTAAGCAAGAAATTTCTTTACAGGAAAAAAAATCTCTTAAACTTGTTCAGAATTTCAACTTTCATGGCAGTTCAGGCAAAGAAAATAACCCAAAAAGTAAAGAAAAAACACCTGCCCCCAAATTCAGGAGGTCTTGAGTTCTCAGGCTATTTCATATTGGACTTAGAAACTGTGAAACATCAGCCCTGCCAAGAGGAACAAGAGGTTTTGAATTTGTCTCAGAAGAATGATAACTACAGGATAAAGATGTATATGGTCTGTTTGGGAGCTTAGTTTTTACCCCTTGCTTTACTTTGTAGGATAAATTGTTCTGCCAAACCACAAATTCAATATTCATTACATTAATGTAGCCTAGCAATGAATGGCCACTCTCAAAATGCTAGTCCTACCAAAATTAATCAAGTACGCTATTCATATTTTTGCCAGTTACATTGTGATCTGGTCTTTTTAAAATGATTGCAAGAAGAAAATAAAAAGACCAGGCTTTCAGAAAAAACTCTGCCTGACAGAGTGAAATATGTATGAAAATTGGAGGAGGCATTTTCAAAAGTTATCTTTTTACCTTTCTCATCATTTCGTTGATAGATAGGTGTCTCTACATGGCAATTTTACAGATTTAATCAGTTCTTGATGCTTTTCATGGTTTTACATGAAAACCTGACTCTTCCCTCTCAAAAGGCAAAGAGGGAGCCCATGGCAGAGCTAGGAACTGGTGTCTGATCCATTTGTGCTGCTTTTATGCACAGAGAATGCAAACTCCAGTGACTGGCCTGAGACATGGCTATATCATATACTGCTGAGCTGTTTTGCAACATTTCTGGCATTTTGGAGCACTTTGGAGGTGCCAGGTGCTACTCTCAGCCATGGCTGTGCAACCACAGCTGCTGACTGGTGCGCTGGAGAGAGCTGTGGTTCAACACGAGCAACTGCAGCACCAACAGCAAATTAGGTGCTAGGTGCTACTAAGCTAATAGGGTGAAGCAGCCAGCAAATGCATGCATTTCTGTAGCTGCAGAGGCTCTTTTAAGATACCTAGTGTGGGGGAAGAGATGAGCACACACACCTTGCTCAGAGCTAAATGGGTCCCAGCACAGGACCTGGAGACACCTGTCCAGCAGCTGGGTTGTCAGAGGAGTCCCCCCACATTCCGTTTATTTGGGAAGAGAGGCAGATGTGCTGCCCCATTCACAAGCAGAAGCAAATCAGCCCTTGGCCAAGGTCACACAGAGATGGCACAGGGACATACGTGCTGCCAAGGGGCCAGCAGGATAAATAAAGGAAAAAAGACCTCCAGAACAGAGCACTTGAGAGAACGCTAAGCTGCAGGGGTGAGTTTAGCCTGTATGGACAATGCATGTCCCAGCCTGCACATCACTGCTAGCTGCTCTTCTTCACTCCTATAGTTAGAATTCAAGCAAGATTGTGGCAAGCCCTACTGTGGTAGTACTGCTGGTAACTCTCTGCTTTTGGTGGCCAAACTCAAAACTTCTGCTGCTTCTTAAGTGTTTGAGGGACTCGCTTGCCTGTAGCATCACCATGCGACCGTCTGGTCCCAAACTGAGTCAATAGGAATGACAGAGGTGTAAATGAATAGATATTTCCCTTGAGGCCTCACAATTCAGCAGGCAGTTGAGGTTTCTTTTTCAGTATTGCTCCTCTTATGCGAGGTCCTGATGGCAAAGATCTGATAGTGATTTTCTATCACTTTCCTCCTGCTCTGCTAAAGTGAGTGGTTCCACACCTCTGCTCTGCGATGGCAGCAAGGCGTCTTCCTTCTGACTCAGGTAATAATGATGTGTTATAAAGATTTCATTTTAGTGTGCCTGTGAATATGCCTGGAGCTGAGCTGCTTTTTTTTTTTTTTTCTTTTCCCCACAGAGAACCATTCATCTTTTAGTGGTTTGCATTATATCCTAATTAGGTTCCGCTTTGTTTTTCCTCCTTAAAATTAGACTTTTTATTTCCTTTCGTTGGATGCTTTCAGCTGTATTGCCAGCATAGGTGATCCATCCAGAGGTCTGTCTTCCCTCTTGCTCTGTTTCTATCACTGTTGGACACCTGATGGTACCGTTTATAAACCGGTACAGTTTCTTTTGATGTAAAGATTTGATTACTTATAGACTGGAACCTAGAGCTAAAAGAGTTGAACCAGTAGCCAGCTTGCTCCCCAAATACTTAATCATGGGACTCTGCTTCTCAAATGCCAGCAGGAAGTGAGCTTGTGTCTAAAAATCAGACTCAAGTACCTGAAATTGGGCACTCGAAAATGATTACACCCAAACTCGAATCTGTCTTCAACAGTATAGGCACAGGTCTCTGCATCTTTCAGGTTTGCCTGCCAGAAAGACAACATCTGCTCCTACCTGAAAAAATTTCTGGAGGCAAAAAGCAGGGTTTATTGCTGCAAGCCAAATGTCTTCAGGCAAGATGTGCATTTTTAGACCAGCAGCACGAGGCTATTATTTCCAAACAATTTTAGGATTCAGTCTAAGAGCATGATCTTATATTCACAGCTCTTGTATTTGCCAACGGTAGCACTCAGCTATTTAATAAGCTATTTCTTGTCAGAAACCAGTTGATAAAGTTCCAAGTCATACCAGCTGGCCTCAAAATTAAGCCAGCATAACTGCAGACCGATGTTGAAGTAACTGCTTGGGACAAGGATCTCTTCTTTCTGTACGAAACAGATAGGAACCCTTGACAATATCAGCACCCTCAGTACAAACCTCCCTGCGTGTTAACCACAAAGCCATGTCACCATAAAGCCATTTAAGATGCAAAACTGTTAACATCTGGCTTCTGTATGAGCAGTCCAGCACTGAGCGGTGCTGGATTTTGTTTCTTTAATACTTCCTGACAGCCCTGCTTCTCCAGCTACTTCACAGCCATCTGGAAGATCATGAAAAGCTAGTTGATTTTGCTTTGTCCCCTGGGACAACATTTTCTAGCTCATCCTACATGTGTTGAGTGTAATGATAGGCCTGAGCAGTTTAAGGGTTGTGGAGGAGTTGGCTTGCTTGCATTTTGGTGGAGTAATGCCACTTTTAGCCCAGACTGCAGGGCTCTGCAGGGGTATGGGGACGCTGGTGTTCAGCAGCATGAGGGGGTCAGGAATGGCCACGCTACGGGGGGAGGAAGACCCAAGGGGCTGCACGGGAAAAGCAGTTGGCTTTTAGGCAGCGAATGCGAGGGAAGAGGGGCAGAGGGTATGTGCACAGTCACTGCTCATCCAGAATCACACCAGGACTTGGAGGGAGATGTCACTTCAGCCATCTTATAACAGCACTGCCAGTGTGCTTGCTGCTGGGGTCCAGAGCCAAGGCTTGGCCCTGGAGCCACACAGCAGGACCCTCTGTCAAGGACAGGGCATTCCAGCCACAGCCCAGCACTTCACCATAGCAGTCAGGGCAAACAAGCAGAGCAAGGACAGCTGGACCCAGCAGCTGCCGTGCAGGATAAGGCCTCCTTTTATGCTGGGAAAAGATGAGCAGCACTGCCTTCATGACTGTCACAATATATTCCAGTTGTTGTGATTCATATTCCACATTTTGCATCAGAGTAATTTTATTTGCTCTTATTGGAGCTTTCAAATTGCAATTCCAAAATTCATAGAATGGTGAGACGTACTGGGAGAAATGAGATTTCCTTTTCTGATTCATACAAAGCTGAGTGCAAAATGGCACAAAATTGAAAAACGAGTAGTTTCAGAGGAATGTGGCACATATGCAGGGGAACTGGAGACTGTTCCAGACAAAGGGGCAGTGCAGAGGGATATGAGGTGAAGAGAGAATCAAGGGTGCCCGGCACATTTCACCATCACTGTCTTGCATTGTTACATTTAGTTAGTGCAGACTCAACTAATTGCATTTAAATTTGTTGGTCATATTAAATACACACCTAAAGCAAAATAGCCCAATGGTAAAACCCATCCAGTGTGGTCCTTTCCCACATGTCTAATTGCAGTGTAATTACTCACCTAAATAATTCAGTTATGTTTACTGTATACATAAGCATGAGATTTAGAAGGAACACTGAGAGCCACAATTTACTGGATGGGGTGGGGTGGGATGCTTTCAGCCTGCATTTAGCCATCTGCCTCTGTCATCAATGGAAAGAGGACGATGCACTTTTAGAGCAATTCAATCCATCCAAAATAAGCCACTAAAATGCACTTTAAATGTAAAATATTTTCTCTGTGGAAGTTTCTTAGGCATCTGTTTCTCTGAATAGTGCAGTTACCTTTGTTGTTGGCCAGAGGAGAACACAGAGGCTCTTTGAACAGCCTTACACCAGCCTAGGTGCAAACAATACCACAAAAACTTCCCACAGAAGTGGCTTTTGAGAACAACACTGAACATAACATCTTTATTTCTGCACCCTTGGTTTGGCAGAATGATCAGCATTTCTGGGATTTCTTTTTCTTCTCTTTTGATACGTTAAAATTTACTAAAGGTGAAGTCCTTCCAAAAAGCTCACACTTTGGATGAGTGGAGCATGATGGAAGGCATTTTCTCAAAGGCTATCTGTACAACGTGTCTGACCACGGATGAGACAAGGAGATTTTTGTACCTCCTTCAAAATCATATTTGCTTATTTAAGGCCATGCAGACCTTAAGTTTTAAGGCCTTTCCTTGTGCATGACAGGCTGCATTTTCTGTATTTCTAAGTAGGATGAGGATCTTCAAAACGACTATTGTGTAAGGTTTTATTCCTTGTTTTCTTTAATCCTTCAGGACTTGTTCCACTCTTCACCCTTTGCCTTTTCCATTCCGTGTTCCCTCTGTTCAGGCAGCAGGATCCTCCCTGTTCCCTCTCCTTTCCAAGGATCATTTGCTACCTGCAGCTGAGTCTTCATCTTCCTGATCCCTCCCCTCCAGCAACCTCCAGTGCTTTCAAACTGCAGCTGAAAAAAGTTCTTTCTGTCTGTGCTTCTGCCTCCTCCCATCACCACCACTTACCTCAGAAGTGTTTACAGAGCACCTACTGGGAGGCACAGGATTAATTCTGCTTGTGACATCAAACAAGGCAATTTAACTTCTGATTTTTTAATAAATCTTTTATCTCAAAATAATACCATTATAAAATCATTGAAAACAAAATCAAATAATTAATTGCAAAACTATGCAACAAGTGAACTGTACATTTGCTTGTATACAAATTTTGCTTTAATTACTTGTTTATAATAATACATACTTGATTGACAAATCAGTTTCTGTGTTGCATTAAGGAATTTACTTCTAAACTCAGTTTTAGGTGTAGAATCAAGCTGTCATTGCCACTAAAGCTACATCAGTATGTTACCAATAATACACAAGAAGGCAGGGTCTGAATGAGCAGCCAAAGAAGTGAGACATTAAAATATTCTAAGACAGCTCCTATTTCTCACAGGAATAGTTATGCTTTCTATTTACTACAAATGAGATGTGTTTCAGGTTCATTAATTCTGCATGCCTGACTTTTATTTTTATCTGAAGTGTTTGTGTATGATTTGTTACAATGAGAGCCATGATCTTATGCTCATCCTACAACTATTTTATGACTGATTGCACCTGGCATTGTGTAGATGAAGAGCACCAAGAAGACAACAAGAATAAGCAGAATTATGCCAATGATGATGTACTTCTTGTAATTTCTCCAGATCAGGTGATACAAACACTTGAAAGGATTTACAAACCAAGAGAACGATGTGTCTGGTCGGCTAAGGAGGAAGAAAGAAAAAAAGAAATAAAAACTTTTGTAAAGGCAGATCCATCTATTTCCAAAACTACTCCATTGCAAAATACATATTTGAGTCTAAAAATGACCTTTAACTCCTGGGAGCCCACTAGAAGACTTAGAGAGAACTTCTGTGAGTTTTACCTACTCTCAGGTCATCCATCTTGTCCCCAAGCCCTAGCTCCACATGCGGCTAGGAATGAAATTCCAGTTCACATTTTATATCTACTCCAATTTAGGGCAAGATGAGGGGTTCAAAAATATAGAAAAGATCATGATAAATCCTAAAGAAGAAATGCAGACATCTTAAATTAGACTACCAAAGCTTTCTATTCATTGCAAAGAATTTGGCATTGCAAAAGGAAGAATTGAGTCACTACAAAAAAGGGATTGCTTGGTGATAGTCACTGTGCCATAAAAGGCAGTCAGCTCAGGCCTAGCATACAGCCCAAAATGAGAAATTGTCAGAAGGGCTTTTAAAACAGGCCTCCTGAAAACTGGAGATGAGAGGAACCTCAAAATCTAGGTAGATTGCCTGGGTACATAAAAGGAAGAAGGGACACCTTCTGGTAGGTCATATCTGCACTCCACAATCCTATATTTCTTCCAAATGTTGTCCCATGTCATATTCTTCTCCATAACCACACTGTACAGCAAAACTGCACACAGAGAGGAAAGCAACATTCCCCTTAGGAAAAATGTCGGGGTAATCTCTCCTCTGGCATGCCAAGCACCTTGGGAGGTCATTATGCCCCTGACTTCAACAGCCCTACCTCTGCAAAGAGCTGAGCCAACATCTGTCAGCAGTGTGTGATGGGATGACCTGCAGAGTTCAGCGATGTCTAGCAATGATAACACCAGCAAAATTGGGTGCAGGCTTTCTTTGTTACCAAATATCACTGTCATTGTGCAGATGGTACAGCGGTAAGGAGAATGAAATTAAGACTGAGGGGTCACAAAAAGAAATGTTTTACTCCAGAAAGGTGTTTAAGTAATTTAAATGATGTCTTCTGGAGAATTCAGTATTCAGCACATGACAGGGAATGCCAATCTGAAAGACACTCAGGAAATCTAAAGGTCAATTGAATATTTTTTTAATTAAAGACCATATTATAGTAAGGGTAGAAATGGCTTGGAAATAAATTTAAAAAAAAAATAAAAAAAAAATTAAGCCCTCCAGGTTAAAAGGAATTGTAAAAAAGTGGATGTGATAAAGAGTGAAGCTGACTGAATCACAGACTTGAGTAACAAAAACATTGTTCCACATGTTCCACCTAAAGGGCTTTTCATAACCTTTATGGACAGGGGAAAAAAAGCCAGACTCTGGCTCATTTAATTTGTTTCTTGTGCAACACAGGCAACAGAATTCAGTACCAGCTATAACAGTATATTTGTTACAACACAGAGCATCTACCAGAAAAGCATCCTGTCTTGATTGGCAGAGATGAAGAGAAGGATAACCTCATAGTGGTTTTACCAGTACAAAATTACACTCACTGCTAAATACCATGCACCTTATTTCTCATTTGTTTTAGTTCTCAGACATGTAATCTTTGTCAACCTTTTCTTTGGTACATTAGAGTCTGACACTGCCTAGTAGCTCCTGGAATATAATTTAGTTTTCAAAAATATTTTGTTTTGCATTATTAAGTTTTAAAATTAACAATCTGAAAATGCATCTGCTTCTCTCTGTAGGAACCTACATGATAGTCAACACATGTGCAAACCTAGAGTACTGGCACAGAGATACAGAGACCCACCTCTTCCTGAAGAGAGCCTATTTGAAATGCGATAACACTTATCTGCCATCTCTCAATTGATTTTGACTGTTGTGTATGTGTGAACCACTAAGTCCATATTACACATGGTGGTACTGAGTTGGTAAACTTTAATGCCAACTTTATGGAACTGAGGCATACAATGTCTTGAGCTATTATTTTATTTTCTTTCCAGTAACTGGTCTTGATTTACTATCTGCATGTTGATACCATCTTTTTAAACTTAGGATTTGTTCTGCCTAACATTCAAAGTCAGGTGCCCAGCCTGGTCAGTCATGTAGGGTTATTGTGCAGTCAGCGTGGAGAGGAAGGACCTTGCAGAATACCTCTCTCCCCAGTTTCGTGATGGTCACCGCTCCCATCCTAAGTTGTGTATTGAGTAAATAGGATGATTCCTCCATCTGTATGTGGGTAACTACAACAGGAACCCGAATTACTTGCTTCTGAGATGGATAATGTCAGGTAGGTCTAGTCCCACCCTGAATTTAATTGAGGCTTGCATCCCTATTAAACAGATCTGGGTCAATCCATGTGATTCCTGTGTACTTCATCATAAAAACCTAGATGTAGAGCCTCTCTGGTTACTCAACACAAGATCTGAAGACTCTGGTTTTGCTGCATCTGGGTTGAAACACCTCCAGGCTGGTTTTGCACCAGAGAAGGGGCCACCAGGCTAGTGACCACATTTTAGCACAATAGCACATTACCAGCAAAAATGTCCTTGAGGTGAAAATTCAAGGTGCCCTGGAGCCCCAGGCTGCCTGGGGTGCACAGGCTGGGCTTGATGATTTGAGCTTGAAAATGAGCGTGGCTTTGTGAATCCTTTTGACAGCCTTTGGACAAGTAATCTTTCTGTTATTACACATTATGATCCCTCTTAAAACTGCCTAGGTTGGTTGCTTCCCACCACACATATTTCAGAGCTGTCTCAGTCCTCTCTCCTATGTAATAAAAGTGCTGCAGTTCCCATTACTGGGCATTTTTTAGACATCTGTCAGGTATAGCTCATCCTGCTCTTGGGTAAAGAAAGATGTTCAATGATATGATTGATTAAAGTTTTTCTAAGGCTAATTCTCAATAAGTCCCTGTTAACTCTAATTTTCGTACAAAATTCATATCCTTTATATGGCTATTGGCAATTCCACCTTCATGCTGTTTTCTCCTCTTTCATACTTACTCTGAGACATTTGTTTGTACATCAAACAAATGAAGAATAAACAATGTGCAGTGATTACCTTTAGGATTTGCAATTTATTTTTAGAAGCTTTGGTAGCAGGAAATACAATACTCATTTCCTTTTTTTTTCAGTCTAACTCCTTACTTTAGTAGAACAAAGTACTTGAGCCAAAATAGATTAGAAGTACATTCTTTTCTGAATGCAAAAATCTCAATTGATAATATATTTTTAATGTGGTAAATACTGAAAGATAAAACGCTCCTTTTAGATCATCTACCTTTGTTAAACCACTTTAAATGTCCTATTTAAAGAGTATTATGATGAAAAACAAGCACCTTCATTCTTTATGAAGTACAAAGAAATTAGAGACATGTTAAAGTCATAATGTTCCTGTATGACATGATTTTAGTGTTTTATGTGCCTTTATCTGCATGTGATTAATTTATGCAAGAAGAACCACATGCACGCAGAGGTCAGCTTTTCACTGATACGTAGCAGTTAAGATACCTTTAAATTTGTGTGGGTAAATCCTGTTGCCTAATACTAAGACTCTGCCTCCTAATGGTCAGATTAGCAACAACAACAGAAGCTCAACAAAAACAAAGGACATAAATATGGCATACAGTAATCTTAAAGCACTTAAATGCTAATGCCTTATATATATCCTCTTCATATAGTAAATATCATCCCTCTGATATTTACTCGTGGCCAAAATAAAGTGTTGGGTATGTGCATAAATTGCAGTGGTTGAAGAGGTTATCATGGACCAGGTCAGCCATGAATGAGCGTGTGTGTGAAGTCTAGCTGAGGTCAGACAGGCAGTAATGTGATTTGTTTTGCCTTCCACAGGAAGATGTTTCAGCTCACCTGGAAGGTGCTGCCAGCTAAGAGTGCCATCAGCTAGCCCTGACACAAGGAAGCCTGGCATTGCCAAGATGGCCAAACAGCTCGCTCAAGCTTATAGCAGGAACTAGCAGGAATGAGAAGAGCAAGGAGAGCTGCTCTTCCCTAACTGCTGCTGAACACCCCTGCCCCAGCTTTTTAATGAATATGCTCCTACTCACTTGGGTTTTTCCAAGGGCTCTGGCTCCTTTCGAGCTTTGCCTACTGGATTCTTCTCAGCTTCTTCTGCTGTGACTAAGTGAAATTCAGCTTCCACTTTGCCCTGGATCAGAGAGATCATACGTAAGCATCCATTACTTGGTTATTATAATTAAATCACAGCAGGAATTGGCTTGTGGAGAAATTATGGAACTATCTGAGGGCAAATGAAATTGATTAAAGAAAATAAGAGAAAGTCTTTGCAGTTACAGAAAAAGCACAAAGGAAAACCTAGGCACCAAATCCCTGACTTATACCCAAAGACCATAAAGAAAGAGAGGTTTTCCTCCAGAAATATCTTTTCTGCTTCCTAAATCATAATGTAATTCATCTGATAAGGCCTGCTGCAAATTTTTTTCTTGTTCACTCCAACTATCACGTGTCCCTGCAGAGCGGAATGGCTGAGCTGGGAGATGGGTGGCTGGGCTGGACAAGATGCAGTCCAGCAACTGGACTGCAGGAAATTCAGCCCATCACAAGTGATTGTGCACTGGGGTCATACATCTCAAAAGTGGATGGCTAGAAATGAGATCTGTGTGCAGAAAATGTCATGAAGTCCTAGAGCTCTGTTCAGGCAATAGAAAAGCTAAAAGAACCCAGCAGGTGGATTTAAGTCAATTTTCTTCATGGATGGCCAGAAGATGATACTTAGATGTATGACAGAAGGATAGCTTTGTTCAGAACCAATTTACCAATAATTTCCAGAATTCTGCTGGTCTACTGATTGTTTCCATTGAAACAAGCCATTAAAATTTGTTAAGTGACCCACAAAATATGAGCACCAGTAAAAGATCGTGTTTGCTGCACCAAGCAGTAGAAATAGGTAAGCTGAGTTAACTTGTATCCTCAGTATCAGCCATAACTTCTGCTTACAGAAGTTAGAGCTTCCTAAATAAGAGTTAAATCTTTTCCCCTTGCACTCATGGAAGCACTTGATTTTCCACTCTGTCCGTCCAGTGCGATGGAAGATGAGCAACTGTCTCTGTCAGGGTTGTAGCAGAGTCTATCAGCCACAGCAAAAATCTGTTCATCTGTAGTAAGCTGCCTACCGTGAGCTCCCCAGCCTTGATGAAAGGCCACCAGCCCCTGACACGCTTCTGCTGAAATATGGAGATCTTGTTTTCTTCACTCATTGCCACAGCCATGCCTAGGTCACAGCTCTTGGCTGTCTTTGCTGCTCGATGGAAGCCGTTCAGGTTCAGTTCAAGAGTGCCTGGAGAGAGAGGTGATGTGACAGCACTCAGAGACCAGAAAGACACAAAGGCGTTCAAACAGCAGTTTCCAGATAAGACACATGGAGCAATGCTGCATTTTGGCCCAACCTCCATAGCTAAGCATCTCTTTGTACCTTCAGCAATTCATTTATATTGCCTTGGCATTGCCGCATCCGAGTCCCTAGTTATTCACTCTGCAAGGAATGGATAAGGTGGCAATGTGGTGCTTTGGAGAAAGACATGAAAAACTATGGTCTCAGACTCTTCCTTGTACACACCTTGATAAAATACAGGTATAGAGAGACCTCACATGAAGCTCAGACAGTTTCACTGCATACTTACCCAAGAAATCATCTGAAGAGAGTCTTTCAAAGTCCCACACCTGAAGCACCAGCTCAGCAGGTATTTTGCGCTCTGTCTTTTCCAAGGAAAATATGTTTTCTCTTTTACTAACCACCATTTGTTTCTCTGCTGGGAGGTAGTGGAATGGGAACACAAAGCGCCAGTTGAAGTTGCCCTCTCCTGTCAAGGAGTTGTAATGTACGTCTGTCTCCTGTTTGTCCTCTTCCAGGCCTTTTATCCACCTGTGGCAAGCACATAGTGGGACACGCTGCCATCACCAGGGGAGTTTGAATTGCAGGTATTTTCATTCAGTAACAACGTTTTGGATGAGCAAACAGAGCATAATTCCTTTAACATTTACTAATCACGCTGTAGTCATGTTGTGCCACACTAATAGATTCCATGTCAATGTCCCAAAACTGGCTTAATTGGTTAGTACTAGACTCTATAGTGTTTGCAGTTGCATTCTGGGGGTATAAACATGGCATAAATATGTCTGGAGAAATCTCACCAGCTTTTCTTGTCTTTTTCTCTTGGTTTCTGCTATAGTGTGTGTATCATCTGAAGTGCAATGCTATGGTACAGGAGGACTATGCTTTCCTAAACATGATCTTCCCTTCTGAAGAGCTCCACCAAGGTAATGATCCAGCATTATGCATTTTAGTTCTGAAGATGATCACAGGTTGAGTTAAGGTTACCATTTTTGCACTGCACCCAAAGAGTGGTGTTTTCCCTGCAAGCCCCATTAATTCAACAAGTAATAGGGAAAACTAGCAACAATTCCAGTGCAAATCCTGGTGACATGTTCAGTGCTGAGTGCAGTATCTGAACATAACGAGATATGTGTCTTTGTCATTAAGGCACAAAAACAGATACCCACTCCTGTCTTCCTCTGACAGGCAGTTCTGGCAGTGATAGCGATGTCCTCACACTATCACACACCTGAGCACAAAGGTTGGCTCCCTATTTATTTCCTTGGTTTCTAGTTTGCACTGAATTTTATGCTCTCGGAGTTACTCTGCTACTCCTCTGAACACATTAGATTTGTTGCTAAGATGCTATGTGTGAACACCAGGGATTTCAGAGCAGCTCCTCTCAGGGAACTGCAAGGAAAGGTTTATTCAGCCAGCGTGTGCAATACTGCACTACTGCTCACTGGGGACCATGTGGCTGTGTTGGTGTACACTTATCTAGGATAATGTTGCATTCTCCAAGGGATTGCTACCACACAGAATGGTCATAACTAACTCAAGTTTCCCTGGGAAAACCAGAGAATCATAGAATGGTTTGGGTTGGACAGGACCTTAAAGTTCCACCCCCTCACACCCTTTCCATGGGCAGGGACACCTTCCACTACACCAGGTTGCTCAAAGCCCCATACAACCTTGCCTTGAACACTTCCAGGGATGGGGCAGCCACAGCTTCTCTGGGCAACCTGTGCCTGTGCCTCACCGCCTTCATAATTAATAATTTCTTCCTTATATCTAATCTAAATCTAAATTTATTTTTCTGTATCCTTAGTGTCCTAGATACTCAGATTTTTCTAGGACTTCATTCACATGCGCGTACTCTCACATGAGGTTAGAAAATATTTCCCATTGAAATAGTCTGGCATATGCCAGCTGTTTGTCTCTATTGTGCTTATAATTCCTTTTTTTCTGTAGTTATTTCATACCTCTCTACTTCCATGTGAGCCCGTATAGTTCAAATTTTTTGTTTTGTGTCTGTTTGCTGAACTGTGAGTTTGGTTCTCTTCTTATGCCATCTCTGCCTCAGTCATTTTTAGCTACTTGATTTTAAGTGAGAAAAATGGCGAAGTGGTATTCAACACACATGACTAATTAGGACAGGCATTTAGAGCAAAATACCAAGGTCACAAAAATACCTCCTCAGATATTCCCACAAAATAATTTTTGTGACTGAATATAAGTTGTCCTTTTGAAGACAAGTCCTGAAGAACTTACCCTTTGACATAGATATCACTTGATTTTTGCCCTGTAAAGATATTTTCATCTTCTAGAATTACATCCTCTGTATTCCATATAATTACCCTCAGTTCATAGCTGAAAAAGAAAATTTTGCATAGTTAAGATCATGCTAACAAATGGTCATTTTTTTAGTAGGTGTGTGTATACTTAGTCTCAGGTCAGACGCTAATGTAAATCTCTTCCAAATCATGCTTTTGTAAAGGAAGAAATGTTGTATTTGTGCAAAACTCTTAAAATAGCACCAGCCTCAGGCTCCTTCTGTTTACAAGAGGATGTAGCAATAGAATGGGGATGGTGGCTCCTCTGCGCTCTTGGAGCATGCCGAATGACAGCAGGGTCATGGCCAGCTTCAGAGAGATGGAAAATTCCTTGCTTTTTATGTGCTTGTTCCTTTTCAGTTCACTTCACAAAAATGCTGCAGTGTAACAAGGCAACGTCGATATGAGCAACATCATCAGAACAGCCTCCAAAACTGAAAGAAAGCAGCTTGCTAATAAAAATCAGAGCTCCCTGGGAGGTGTTTTTCTGAAGAAATGCCTGAAACCATTTTCTTTGGTGCAATCCACTGGATTAAAAGGGGAAAAAAAGTACTGTTTAGAGATATTTTCATTGAAGCAAGTGCAATCATCATCTTTAGAAGAAACAATAAAGAGAATTAAAGCTTTCCCATCCTTTCCACTCCATATATACAAACATTTGCGGTGGCCATCCAAAGCTTTAGAAGTTTGAACTGAAATAACAGATATTGCTTCTTTGACCCTGAAGTTACCAGTTATCTTAGGTCATGGAGCTCTTTAGGACATGTGGACCCTGAAAACCAAGCCTCTGCACTCAACAAAGAAGCTTTCCTCTACAAACCTCCATCAAACCCTGGTTCACTCAAAGATCACCACCAAGAAAAGTCTTCACAAAGCACTTGTGGTTCTATGGAGCCTGGAGTCTCTTTTGCTGCATTAAATAGGTGTTTCTAGGCAAAACATTTAACTCCATTTGTATGTTGACTTTTTTTTCTCATAATTAATGATTTGTAAATATTTTCCCTGGTTTTGTAGACTACAAAATGGCATCAACATTCTGCTTTTGTATATATTATTAGTTTTAAATATTTTTGCTTGGAAAATACTTGTTGTTAAGGAAAATTACAGAAAGTTCTGGTCTGAGGAAAGTATTTGTTACATGGACTCTTTTTTATGTCAGATCTTGGCTTTTATAAAAAGAAAGGAAAATAAACAAGTCTGCATTACATCGCTCCTTGTTCAAACGTAAATAAAGCAGGAATAGTATCTGATGCTGCTTCAGACATAAAATTCCAAAGAAAGGCCTTGCTTAAATATTGGAGTAAAGTTGATAAAGGATGACCTGAGAACTCTGTTTATCTCGTTTGATTTTTTTATTTACAAACATAAAATAACCTTGAATAGCTATGTCTAACATTGCATATGATGCAGAAGGATCCATCTGAAATTTGAGAGACTGCTATTCCAAACATATCTCTTTCTGCTGCTACTTTATGCTTTTCTGATCTTGTCTTTGAGCCAAGTACGAGAAATCCAAGAGGTACACCATTGCATCAGATTAAAGATCTCACCCAGGTGTTAAGCGCGTTATGTAGCTGAAGAAGGGATTGAAACCAGAATTATTTCTTTCAGCTCAACAAATGGATGATAATATCAGAACTGTTATGGGACTCTTGCCTCTAGCCTACTGAAATCTCTTTCTGAAAAAGAAGATCTTTCTAGAAGACGTGTGGTAGCTCTCGATGCAAATGTCACTAGCAGTTCTTTGATTTGTTTAATGAAAGAAACCAGAGTAGATGCTCTCCTTTGACTTTAGTTTATGTGTATCAGAATTGCAGAAGTTTGTTCTGTTACTTCTTTTAATAGTTCTTTCCAGACACTTAAGACTCAGTCTGGAAGATTTACACCACTGTGCTCGGAGGAAGCATACAGTATTATTACCCTTTGGGTTTTCTTGGTGAAATGTCCACCGGGGGTCCTGGCAGCGGCATATCTTTAGGAAATATGTCAACCCACATCTGTACACGACCCTTGAAAAAAAAGAAATAAACATCACTGTAACTCTATTTTACTGATACTTAAAAAGGTTTTAAATATAGTTCTATCTTCCAAAACCACAGCTTCTCCTCTGAGCACCACACAGTTCATTAGTCTGTAACAAGTTAATCTATAAGCAAGCTACACAATATATTTTTTTCATACACATATTCTATCAATCTCTCAGCAGTTTGGTGAAGCTGGAATTATGCTCAAACATTGGCAACTTCCAAGTGAAAGTCCATATAAAAACAGTACATGATGAAAACAGAGAAGAGCCAAAGTCCACATACAAACAGGGTTTGTGTTAGCTTAATAAATGAGCATTTAAAAGAATGAAAATAAGCAGTTATAGCTTAAGTGGCTACTGTGTGTTTAGGTAACTCACTGTATACACACATGCATGACAATTTGTAGGTTGATACTGTACAAAGTCTTGAGCATAGTACCTTACCTGGGCACTGTCTCTGTGTTTGCAGATACAATTAGAAAGCACCGTAACTGGAGGAAAGGAAAACTTCTCTTGGGTCTACCATCACTACACCATCACTGAGCTGGCTTACCTGTTCCATGCCTGGCTTATCCTTATGGTAGAGAGGCCGAGTCTCAATGTGCTCTGGGACCAGCTTGTATCCAACCCCAGGGATTTCTTCCCAAGCACGTAAAACCTTTAAGGAGAGATGTTCATATGACTCAACTGGCTCCTCTATAAGAAAGAGCAAAACAAAAGAACAGAGTTAAATTAGAATGCTAACCCCCTTGGTAACGCGTTCCATTAAATATATAAGATGGTCATTAAAAACCTGCTTGAGTTAAAAGGAATGATTTTATGTACCCCAGCTGAGAAGGGTCTTAAAGTGCATTGTAAATAAGGGTACCAACTGGGATAAATAGAAAAGTAGAACTTACACAGCAGTTCATCTATATATACTATATATAAATATATAGATATAATCATATATATTACATATATATAATCATATATAATCATATAATCTGTATATAATCATTTTATTGTTACAGTTTCTAACAGGAAGATGGAAGTAATGTGTGAACTACACTTTTTACAGAAAATTGCAAATGTGAGGTTTTTGTGGCCCATGAAAGACAAGGAGACAAGATTTTGATGGAGCTAACAGCAAATAGGCACTAGAAATTACATCTACAGCCTTGTTTTGCCTTGTGATGGCAACAGCAAAGATCACCCTGGAGAAGAAAATCACACCTCAAGGGAAAAACAGTAATGTGAGGGCTGAAGTCTATGGGCAAGAACATGTTTTCTGAGAAGCTCAGCTTTGCTATTGGAGGAAAAAGTAAGGGATACCCCGGAGGAGGTCATTTTAAGGAAGGAACAGTGCTAATAGTGCAGTTGATGTGAATATTGAAAAGCAGAGAAAGCCTTTTGAGCGTTTGAGTCTCTCTTTCCTCCCTTTTTGTGTGGGTTCACACAATAGGAACTCAGAGATTTGAAGAGGAATGTCTCCTAGATTAGGAGAGAAGTACCCAAGTGAAAAGAAAGTTAAAACTATTTTTGTCTGCAGTTATAACTTTTCCTAGACTGCTGCTATCTCAGAGTTGCTGGTAAATTACAAAAGGTTTCATTTGGATTTAATCAGTAGGTAGTGAACACTTCCTAATGACACAGATAGGAAGGACGAATGACCCTGTAGTTCTGAGTCCTGGCTCTCTTTTGTGTGCTGGCATGTGTTTGAGATGCAATACATTTCATCTAATTTTATCCAGCTAAAGACAAGGTTTTTAGCAGGACAGATCGTCCCTTGATAACCCATCCCCTCTGTCTCAGGCACCTTTCTAAAGACAATTTGTACGCCTTCTGAAGATGCCTGTTTGTTCCTACTGGCTGCAGACAGTCCTAGACTACTTTGGAGCAGATATATAACTTCTATACTCTTGGAGCAAAGTTAAACTAGTCTTTCCCTTGCTATTTAAAGCTGTATGTACAGCCTTCAAGTACCAGTTTCACCACCAGTAAAGGAGAAATATTACTGTTGCCCATTTTCAGTACTCCTCTAGAGCTCAAATCTGTGGCCTTTGTTATTTTACAGACCCAAATGATGAACAGCACAGGAACTCAGCAGGAAATAAGGACCAGATTGCCTTGTCAGAACAGCAGTCTGGATAAGGAGAATGCAAAAGACTGCATGCTGTAAACTTTCTCTACAATGTGCCAAAAAAAGTTGTGTGAGTAAGCTTTTCAGGAGATGGACTTTGCCATCTGGTTCTGTATTTCCTTGCTTTTAGTTTTCATCATCTTGTCTGACATTGGTTGGTTTAAAGCTCATTTTCCTGGACCAGAATTTTGATCTACATCTGGCAGCCACATTTGCTTTCAATACTGAAAACATAAATCTCTCTCAGTCCAACAAACCAAAAAATGGATCAACTCTTCTCCCTCCAACAATGCTACCTGAGCAGTCTTCCACTGGAAGGGTGACCTATATTTTGTAGCTGCCAAAGGGAATTTGCCCAAAGATGAATGTTCTGAAACACAGAGAGGTGAACAGAGGTTCCCCTACTCCCCAGTGTCCATTGTCTCCAAAACCATCTCCTTTTGTTCCTCCTTGTCTCCATCCTTATTTCTCTTTTCCTTACTCAAATAATAGCAGTGAATCACTTTTAGCTCTGTCCCACTCCACCCTTATATGATATGGACACTCAACTTCCTGGTAGTTTTGCCCTCTTTTTAATCTGGGACCCCTGAAAACAAGTTCTGTCCTGTCCTCTGGATTCATGAACTTCCCGGATACCTGGATTTACACAGCACTGTGTTAGTGCTTCAGAAGAGCAGTCAGAGTAGTTATCAAGAGGCAGGGAGAAAAAAAAAAAAAAAAAAACCACCAAAAACAAAACAAACAACAAAAAAAAAACAATGGAGAGGAGGAAAGCCAAGCAGATCAGGTAGGACTGGCAGGTAAGTGGCCTGGAAACTAACTGGGCTTGAACAAGTACTTGCCTGACCTTGAATAACTCACTTCACATGTGTACATATGTACTTCTTTTTCATTTTCTGCCTGCTTGGTTCTGTCTACGTAATGTGTCTTCCTTTAGATGGGGAATACAATTCTTAAAGAATGATGGTTACCCTGACTTCTCATGTCTTGGTGTGCTGTGTGGAGGGGTCTCAGATAATGCAAGCTGCACTACTTTCAGATGAAACTATGCCAGAAGACTTGTTCAAACAGCGTCACCTGCACTCCAGCTGTTCCTGGGCACCCCACCCTTGGGATCAGGAAGGAGCTAGCCCAAAGTACATCCTAACACCTACCATGGGGATGTTAGGTCCTAATCAATGGCTGTTTTGCCCTACAGATTCTCTCCGATTAAGATACAGTACTAGGTAATACAGACACAGACTTCATCACCACAGTTACATAAATATTTCATAGCAGAGACAGGTTCCAGTAATCTGATCTTAGAGAACACTGCACAACAGGACCCCAGCTACAGGTGGGACAGCCTCTTGGTATTGCTATAACACAGTCAAAGAATGAGGAACTACTGCATTACCATTTTCATCTTCAATGAAGACCGTCTGTCCCTTAAAGACTTTTGTTCCTACTTGTATCTCCCCTGGCCGCATGAAGGGCCCATTTATTCTGTAGTCCTTACACAGCTTAGTGAGGATCTCACTTGGCTTCGTTGCATCTCGCCACGCGTTGTACCCTTCTCTGCAAGGAGGGAACAGAGTGGAGAGAAATGGATGAAGTTTTCCTCCAGCAAAGTGTGCTGTCAAACAGGATTTCATATGCAGAGATTCACTTCATGGCCAGTGGCCCCAGTGTCTGCTCAGCCCAATTGTTCCTTTGAATTGTCCAGCACTGAGAGGAGACACCTCCTCTCAGGTGCTCAGACCCTGGGGCTAATCACTCTCTTCTCTTAAAACACGAGAGAAGTTGATGCAGCCTAACCCACAGCTTAGATAAAGTGGCCCAGGCATTGGCATGCTCCCCAGGAGAAGGACCAGAGCTCATTCCCTGTTCTAACTTAAGGATTCTAGTCTACACATTCTACCTCCAGAATGACGGTTAAGGAAGAAGAACTCTGCTGCTCCCACATGCAGAGGAGAAGCTGAGACTGTCTGGGACCTGGAACAAGGACATAAAGAAATACTTCATACTGGACCTGGTAAGGGAAGAGTCATGGGTCTTGGTCCACACTACTGGATCACTTTTTTACTTTATCCATCCTTTGTTTATAGATAAAATAGCAAAACAATTGTAGTACAAGAATCCCAAATCCTCACCTCTCAGGTAAATTCTCCACCCCAGGAAATTATAATTATTGTAGTTTGGCTTTATCCATACTAATTAATCTTTGTATACAACAACCTTGAGAGTCCAGCTGTGTGACTGGGACCAGGAGCTCTGCCATGTGTCTCACCTCCAGCACAGTGGCCATGGCAGCAGCCCCACACTGCTCTCACTCCCCCTGCTCCTATGTCAGTCCCACCAGCTTTGCTTCAGTTCCATTTGAATAACGGGGAGCAGGGCTGAGGCCTGTCGTAAGTGCCCTGACAGACCATTTTCCATTTGCCCTTTATGTCTGTCCAAAGACAGTTTATCAAACAGATATGTTAAACATATAAGCTGTTTACTATTTAGAAGACTTGGTGAACAATGTTGTTAATTGTAAAATATCCCCTTACTATTTGGCAGCTAACTAAAGCTACTGCTAAGCTCTGTGGTAAATTTAATTAAAATACCTCCTGTGACTTCTGTGCTGGCTTAATATTTGGCCACATCTGGAATTTCTCCTTCAAAACCTTCATTCACAGTGTGCTGCTCTCTGTGGCTGTCTGAAGAGGTACTTACATTTCATATTGACTTTGTAACCCACAGGTAGCTCGATGCCTGCTGTAGAAGCGGTTTTCCAAATCAATTTTAGTTTCCCCGATCAGATCATCAGTTCCCACGAAGTCATGGTCGTAGATCAGAACTGTGAGCAAGGAATCCTTGGGAAACGTAGCCTGAATTTCAAATGACCTATAGCAAAAATTGGCAAGTATGCGCAGTCAAATCAGTTTTGAAGCCTAAAAGATTAAGTTAATGAATACCTTGCAGACAATATGTGGGATTTTTTCTGCTTGCGTTTTTTGTTTTAATAAAATGCCTGAACATACTAGAAACACACAGTGCAAAAATAATTCATTCCTCCTGCTTCCGTATCACCTCCTCTACAGTTCTAAGGCTGTTCCTACCAATAGTAGGCAGAGCAATGGGAAGGAGTAGATCAGCTGCAATGGTTTATCCTGAACCCAACAGAGATGAACACATGGAAATTATGAGGCTAATGAAATTGTATGTATGAGAGTTATTGTGCACTTTTCAGAACCTCCAAAACAGACTTTTCTGTTTTCTTCCAAAGGCTCCAGATTAAATACTGAATATAGGAATTTGGAGGCACCCAGTAAAATCATCAGGCAAAGGCTTTAAAACAAGTTTCAAAAAAACACAGAATAGAACTCCTTTTTCACTCAGTACATATTTTCAGGGATAAAAATAATTGTCATGAGATGTTTAGGGAAGCTGAAAATCTAAAAGTGACCTTAAAAGGGATTTGATAAACTGATGGAAGACAGAACGTCCTCATCAGCGTGTCACTGGCTCCAGATTTTTCCAAAGCACAGGCAAAACTGATCTTCATCTTCTGAAAGAGTTTTATCCTTCTTCTCAAAATGTCCAAAGCCTAATTTTGTAGCAAGAGCAGAGCAGGTTTTGGAGGAGAGAAAAATCTGTGAAAGCTCTGGGATTGCTGTGGAGTTGGTGGTACTGTGCTGACCAGGGCTGCAAGGATGGTGAAAGGTGTTTTCCATGACTGATGTTAAATTGGAAAAGAGTTGCTGGGTCAGTCACCAGACTGTTGCCATTGGCAGCAGCTGCAAGGACTATCCAAATGAATAATCTATTCCTATCTTGTCTAAATCAAATATAGTAGCAATTTCCCATTCAGTCTGTAATCTTCAGGTTTTATCACAATGATAGCTCAGTTGCAACCTCTATTAAAGAAGAGCTTCAATCACAGAAACTGAGATGGTATGCTGTGGAGGGACCACTCTGTTTTTTCTCCTCATACTTCTTTTAAGTCTCTGCTGTTGCAGACAGGACTCTTGTCTAATGGGTTTTCAGTCCAATACAGTACACTTTCTCTGTCTTACTATTCTGCTAGATCAATTCCATCCCAATTCAAAACATTTTCACACATCTTTAAACATGGAAAGTTACTGTAAAAAAATCATGGTTATTAGAATTAACAACATTAAATAAGTTTAACACCTTGACAACACAAATTTCTTGTATTCTGAGAGCTTGCATCTGTCTCCCCCATTCAAAAGACTGGAGGTATTAAATTTTTTTTGGCTTAATCCTATAACCATGAGATTTATTTGGCATTCTGTTCAACCTGAAATGGAAACAGATTTTGAAATTGCACTTTACTGTGCTAATGTTTATTTCACTTTAAACCTGACAGTTGTACTAATTTGCACAGACAAGATCATTTATTGCTTCATTTCCTCTCATGCATCATTCCATAAAACCTCTCACAGATTGCATTTCAGGATGTGTTTTGACTGGTACGAAAATTAAATAATTTCTAATCATTCAGGGTGATAAAATTTTTTAACATTTTAATCAACAGAATCATACAACATCCGGGTAGGCAGACATCAGCCGATATAAAAAACACTTTGTAATAGAAACAACAAAAGTGGTAGCAAGGGAAAAAGCAGGAAAAAAAAAAAAAAAAAAGACATTACTGACCTTCCAAATACTGGGTTTAGCTGCTTGGGAATGTAGTTTTCCCTGTCTTTAATTTCTGTGTTGCCCAGTCTCAGTACAATATAGGGATCTGACTTGCCATCCGGATCAGCTGGGCTGAGGTTAAATGCCTGTTTAGGAAGAAAGACAGGATCCTCAGGAAGCTTACTTAAATGTAGTATGTCACAGCATAGGTCTGTGGGTTACCTGCCTGGTCCTGGGTATTCTGGAAGTGAGGGGCTTTGCTTCCCTCGAGTAATACAAAACTTGCCATTTGGCTTCACAGGCTGTTGGGAAAAGACAGTCTGGAGGAGAGGAGGATTTCCAAAGGTTAAGTAGGTGGAAGCACCATCCTACCACTACAAAGGCGGGAAAAGAGTTAAGCACAAGAGGCGATCATGGAATCTCAGAATGGTTTGGGTTGGAAGGGACCTTAAAGACCATCCAGCTCCAACCCCCCTGCCATAGATAGGGACACCTCCCACCAGACCAGGTTGCCCAAAGTCCCGTCAAGTCTGGCCTTGAACCCCTCCAGGGATGGGGCATCCACAGTTTCTCTGGGCAACCTGGTCCACTGCTTCACCACCCTCAGAGTGAAAATTTTCTTCCTTATATCTAATCTAAATCTACCCTTTTTACTTTAAAGCCATTACCTCTTGTCCTGTCCCTGCACTCCCTAACAAAGAGTCCCTCCCCAGCTTCCTGCAGGCCCCCTTTAGGCACTGGAAGGCCACTGTAAGGTCTCCCCGGAGCTTTCTCCAGGCTGAACAACCTCAACTCTCTCAGTCTGTTCAATGCTGAGGAAGTAGCTGTCTGCACTAGTGCATGCTGGATTCAGGAAAGGTTTCCCTAAAAGAGTGGACCAGGTCCTTAGACAATGCAAACCAGATCCTCATATTATATTTAGAAGAAATGGCTTGGAAGATTTTATAGTCAGGAAATAAAGTAACCTCCTCCTATTCTTCTCTTCAGTTTTGTTTTTTGTTGTCTCTTTGTATGACATTTGTTCCTCCTTAGATCTCCTGCAAATCTGAAATACCTGCTCCATGTATCTCTTTCACTTCTCACATTGCATTCCTTCATTATCTTGTCCTCTGTATTTCTATCTCTTTGTCAACCCCATGCCTTATCCACAACATCTACCGCTTTGATTATGCCCAATTCACAGACCTCACAAAATACTCTCCCATTTCTCCCTCAGTGTGAAGGCTGTGTTGATGTGCTATTTTGAAACAACTCTACTAATTAAAACTTACTGCATTTGCTTAATATGACTGGAAAAGGTTGTCCATGATGTGTTAGTTACATTTCTAGCCCCTTCAGTCCTAACAAGTAAAGTGATTATCCTGTCTTGTGGCTTATCATGACGAATGTGTAATGTTTTCTATTCAGAGCACACTTTTCTACAACATGAAACACTAACTGAAATACAATTAAAAAATCTACTACATGGATGAGGATTTTCAGAAGCTTCACTGCAAAGATACTGGAGGTAAACCAAGTTGAAAAGCAGTGTCCCACTTATTTCAAGTTTAAAAAAGCAGCTTTGTACTTACTGCCACGATATAAACCCTGATGAGGACATTGACGGAGTGGTTTGGTGGTATCCCTTGCAGGATGCGGGGCTGCCCTCCATCTAGCAAGCTGCCATCCTCAGGACATGGGTATATGCAGAAGGAGCCCTGGTAATATACTGTCTTTTATTTCCCTCGAAAATAGACCAAGTACAATATAGAAACTAACCTCTGAATGCAAGCAAAACATTATTCATACAGCCTGCACTGCAGCACATACATATACACAACACATTTTGTGGTATCACTCAAAGGGAACACAGGATTCAGCATGTTAAACATCATCTGTTTAAATGTTTTTTAGTCTGTAACATGATACTATAGGACCACAGAATCACCAACCTTCTAGGTTGGAAAAAACCTTCAAGATCATCACGTCCAACCATCAACCTGACCTAATGAATCCCATCACTAGGCCATGTCCCTTACTGCCACATCCACATGTCTCTTAAATACCTCCAGGGACAACGTCTAGATGGTTGCAAGAGATATTCACATGCTCTCAGCTATCCATTTTATTATTTAAAGACAAACACCTGCTGGTATTCTAAATCTACTTTTCTTGGTATTAATATTCCAAAAATAGTATTTTGCTCTTAACTACATATTTGTAAAATGATAATTTCATTGAGCTGGTTTCACAGCAGTGAGACTGGGACCCAGCTTATTGTATGTTTTTGAAGCCACCACACAACTCATAAAAACCAATATTGATTCATGCTGCAGAGTAGCTCATGCTGCCTGAAAGCAATCGGCAATGTGAACAGAAATTTGCATTGCAAACTAACAGAAGTATCAATGAGTTTAATCAGTTTCTCTGAAGTACAAAGTGCTTGAAATCCTACTAATATTATTCAGGCTTTGAACTGCATTTTCAGATTGCCTAATGGTGCATTTTTTTTCCAAACAGAGTAGCTATGAAGGCCTCCAGTTAAACTACTCAAAATTACATATAAGTTGGTGTAACTGTTAGTGTAGCAATAGAAGTTGCGTTAGTGGAATCTGAACAACATTATATAGCTCTTCTTCCCCTTCTGTGTTTTAATTTTTTTTTTTGTAATTCCGTGTTTCAAATCAACAGTGAACACCTGGTGCTGGATGCTGCTTTCATCTATTGGGTGACGGGAAAGGAAAAATAGGACCAGATCCAATAAAAGAGATAATTCAATTTACAACAAACTGTTAATGTCCTTTTCTTTCATCTTTGGTATACTTGAAATATGCATGATATGTGGGTAATAATTTAGAGACTGCATGTTAACATTAGAGCTCACCTTAAATTTTCCTATTATTCTGTCTTCAGAGTCACCGTGAACTTCGTCATTAGATTTTCCTCTTAAGAGATGGAAAGTTTTCACCCAGTCCTCAAAGTTATTAAATTCACTCTCCAAGTCTCCTTCATAAATCTTTGAAAAATATGAGAATGCTTATTTTTTGTAGTGCAGTGAATATATTTATAGCAACTTTTTTATTACAGGATGACTTGAAATCCATTTCAACTCAAAATACAGATTTTAATAAAACTAAGGTTTTGCAAAACTCCTTGAGAGGGAAAAAAGTTAATTCCCACCTCAAAACAAGAACAGCTTTGTTCTTAACAAAAGTCCTTCCCAAGGATTGGAACAGCTCGTTAATGTAATGGGTAAAAGAGGCTCTTGAAGACCCGGAATGAACATTTATAAGCACTGGTGTGGGAGGAAAAACAGTGTGGATGTGCTGCTCTTTACAACTGCTTCCTCTCTGCAATGTGCCTTTGATGTATTGATGCATTTTAACAGCTATGTTAATGCATCAAGGCATGACAGCAAAGCAGACAACAGTAAACTGCTTTGGGGACGGACCTTTAGGACAGGTAAAAAGACCAAATCATTTCTAAAAGGACATTTTCTCTCCCTGAACTCTCCACCCGTAATTTATGAAGTGTTATTCAGCATGAAAGAAAAGGGTCTAGTTTAAAGCCATCTCTTAAAAATTGGAAATAGTAGTTTCAAATTCCCCTTTATTCAGCTGCAACCTAATCCATATAGTCCTAATCTTTTCAGACTTCCTCATCTCTCCTGTCTTTTGGCATGACCTATTATGTTTTCTCTGAATTCCTTCTATCCTTACCCAACCAAATCTAACAAAAGCTGAATATTACCTCCCTAGTGCACTGACAATTACAGTAATGTTTTCCATACTCTTTTTGAAGTCATTTTAATAGAATTTAACATTACCAACATGGTATTAATTCCCTCCCTGCCCCTTATCATTCACATTTTTGTGCTGGTATCATTTCAAAAAAATATATTCTTAAGCCAAACTATTAACAGAGTTAACTGAATTGGCTAAAGTGTCCTCATGTTGTAGAGATACATTTGATTAGCTAAACTCAAAAAAAAAAAAAACAACAACAACAACAACAAAAAACAAAAACAGAGAAGAAAGGGAAAGAAAGGAGGTTGATAGTCACAATAAATTAATTCAGGGTAGCAATTCAGTGATTTACAGGTGAGCACCAAAACTGAATTTTCACTTAAGGCTCCCTGTGTGCATTTATATTGGTAACTGAAGGTCTAAGGGCAAGTGGGTCACATCCATTTTACAAGACCCTGGGTGATCTCTGGGCCCTATGTGCTTATGTGCAGAATCACTGTTATCATGTGTGTATTATCAATTTCAGTGTTTAAAATAAATAGAAGGAGGGCATTGTTAAACTCAGCCCCTGAGGTTAAGCTTTGGGTAAACTGAATAACAGACTTAACTCTTAGACTTACTTCTTTCTTACCTGCAATGTTGCTAGGTTTGGAGGCGTTTCTTGTAGTTTCCTTTTAAATGTCTTATCCTTCCTTTTGTCTGGCTCCTCTTCTATGATCAATGCAATATGGTCAGAAGTCTGCTTATCTGCAGAGATTTCACGACATCATGTAGGTTTTTGGTCAGCAATGCATATCAACTGCTACAGATAAGGATGCAAAATCCGTTTTGAAGATCACCCCTTACTCTTTCTCCATTCATTCTGTTTTTCCCACCATTCCTACCAGACAGAGAAGTGGCATTTCATCTTATCTGTGGCTGATAGTCTTCATGATGATCTTGGTGGACCAAGTGTTATGGCATCCTGTATAACTCTTTCCCTGCTTGTCACCTCCCAGAATGTCCTTTTGCTTTCTCTCTCACTCCTCTCAGATGTGAACCAACAGATCTTAACACCTTTCATGTAACGTTTAAAACTGGAAGCTGCTATTTAGGCTGACTGGTACTTCATATAACAAGTGATCCAATCTTTTCTCTGCTTAAAGGCATCACAAAATAGAGCATATCTCACCTTGGGAAAGATCAGAAGTAGGAAAAATGGCAGGAGGCATCTGCCCAACCTTAAGCAGGACTCCAAATAATGAGAGGGGATTTCTGAACAAAAAGAGGATGAGCTCTCAAAAACGACACTGAGATGGTTCAGTTCTTGGGCTGAAGTCTGGATTTTGAGTTCACTTAACTTTCAGTTTTTGAGTCATTCATATGTGTCTGATACCACTGCCACTCAATAGTTAGAACTACATATATATGTACATATTATATCAGTGCTATCCTATATGTATAATGGTTTTCATCGTAGGTTAAAATATGTAACAAGAACTATCAGAAGAGAATGTGTAAGTTCTTGAGCTATCAGTCAAAAAACAATATGCCACACAACTACCTGGATAGCAGATAGATGCATATCAACACAGCAAGTAAAAATTTAATTGTAAGTGAACATCACATCTTTGTGGAATGTTTTCCATCCAAATATTTCTTCCATCTGGAAAAGTGAATTCCACTTAGAAACTGATCTCTGCCTCATCTCTCAGCAGCACTGATGATCATTGAAACACTGTCAGCTGCTATATCGAGAATGATAGCATCTGACATTTAGGCCATGTCATCAATCTCGAGCAATCTAGATTGCTGTAAAAAAAACACCCTCTTAAAAACAGAAATCACTTCAATCACTGGTGAAGTGCAGTCAGCCCTGGCATGGGAAGATGCTGTAGCTTAATTTTGAATAACAGCTTTGTGCAAACAGTGAGCATTTTTTTTCTTTGTCAGTCTGCTCAAGCAGTCACATTTGTCAAAAATAATTTCTAGAGCTGTTTGACTATGGAGGAACTTGTCAAACCATGGACTGTTTTCTTTGTGTTGTGTATATATATATATTTATACATATAAATACACACTGCCTGTTTATGGCCAATTATTTTAGGATTTTTTTTGCAAAACATTTTTCCCTTGAACCTAATCAAGGACCAAAGCTTAACAGCTATGGAAGTAACACACTGTATTATGGACTCTTCCAGCAGAATCTGTTCCTGTGTCGTTGATCCTGAATTGGATTCAAAATCGAGAAGAGCTCCTTTTTCTGAACCTGTTACAAATGTAACATGAGATGAGGATAATCTTCAATTTCTATCATTATTATTTTGACATTATAAATCTTTGTGCATGAGACTGGAATGACAGAAAACTCATGCTAACCCAAAACTGCCTGTGAAGTTTTAACCTATCCACCACCTGAACAGCTGTAGAGGTGAGAACTCCCTGTGCCAGCAGAATTCTGTTCAGACATTAATGTTTAACAGTAAAACAGTAGAGAAGAAAAGTATTAGTAACACAAAATAATAATAAAAAAAATGCAAATAATTTACTTACAGTCTTCAGCTTTTCCATCATTGGAAAAAAAATCTTTCACCTTTCAAAAAAAAGGGGGGGGGGAGGTATAATATAAATGTAATACCAAAAAAGAATCATTCAGAAGTACATATAGCTTTACAACATTTCTTATTAGTGTGAATTTGGGGCTACTGGGTGACTTACTTTTTGCATTTTGAGCACAGAAGCATAGTATTTTGACCACCAGTCAATAACATTTTCAGCTGATTCATCTGCAATCGTTCTTTTTCTCCTCTTTGTTGACCGTTGGATGGATTTTTTCCTATCCTACCAAAGCATAAATAAAACACTTTTGAACTCTAGAACTGATTCAAATTAATCACCTTACTCATGACATCAAGCATGAGCAGATGTATATGGAGAAAATCTCAACCTCCAAGAGATAAATTGGAAGACAAATTACTATCTCCGTCTTTTATTCCAAGACACTTCATCAACCATGAAGCAACCCATACAATAGGTAAAATATTATTACCTATTTCTCTGTGTATATTTAAGGGATATAAGCATAGAGATACAAACTGATTTCTCCCATTCAAGTTCATAGGTATTTTTTTAGAGTTGCTGCAATTCAGCAGTTTTCTTCATTAAACAAACAAGCAAAAAAACAAAAACATAAACTAAAATCTGAACCCAAAAAATGAGCTGCTCATGCAGCAAAAGTTACTAGCTTTATTCTTGTTTAAGAAGTCTGGGCCCTTGTTAAATAGCATGTTTCATCCTACTCCTTCACAGAGTTGTCTGTTTGGCTGGGGAGATAGGAACACAGATAGAAATGGGGAGTGAGGATGATAATTAATATGACACAGACAGTTAAATTATAAGGCTCTCTAGGAATCTTTTCTTACTATCTTTTGCAATCGTATATTTAAATTGTTCCATAACAGATTTAAGATCCAAATGGGTGTGTACATCTAGATATAAGATATCCCTGCATTTTCCTTGACCCTCCAGTTAAGAAGGATGCTGGAAACATCTAACTGTTGAAACGTCAAGGGTTAAAGAAATCTGCTTTATGCAGCTACAGAAAGAACTTTTGAAATGAAATTCAGTCCTGCGTCCTCCTTTGTGTATACTGTTGTTAATAAAACCATGATCGTGATGGCAGAAACCACAGGGAAAGGAAGAATGTGTGCACCCAAAAAATAATAATAATAATAATGTGCATATTCTAGAGCATATGCTGTACAGTAAGTGCCATGCTGACTAGGATTGCCTTGTTTACTTGTGCTTTTCTGTCCCTTTATACCCACAAATTGACACCAGTTTAATACGTCAACTGTAAATTCTTTTGAAAACAGACTTTCTGCTCAATGTTTATACAACATCTAAAACAATGTGACTTTCATCCATGCCTAAACGCCATGAACTTTGAAACAGTCCCACATGGTGATAGTTTTGTAATTAAGTAGATTGTTCAAAGCTAAGAGGAGCAGAAATTCTACTACATCAGTAGTGCTTGTCCATGGGATGAACATCTAGCACAGAAGGGAAAAACAGCAGTATCTATTAATGGAATTAATAAAATTATGTGGGGTCAAAGCAGTATTGCTAACAAGTCCTCTAAAGGGCCAGTGAGTGTGGGTATTACCACCAGTACCCAGAACCTTCAGTAAGTTGGAAATTAGCCCCCTTACTGCTACAACATCTAACATTCAAATGAAAGATTTCCATTTTATAAGGAAGGACTAAAGTCTACAAGACTGCAACAGTTAGCTGTCAGTTTCAGCTGTGCCCACCTTCTGTTTTCTGTCTTTCGCTGGTTCAGTGGTGGAGTGCTCTGGTTCAGCAGCAGGAAGTGTTGTGGGAACTGGTTCTGGCTCTATCACGGTACATTTACCCTGCTCCACCTCAGCATAGACGTGATCAGCTAAAATAGATTCTTCTTGGGATAAGTCTGCAGGCTGGGATGACTCAGGTGAAGCTGAAATTAAAACTTTGCAACTTAGGTAGATTTTACCAGAAATGCTGTCATCCACCACATTTGCTGACAATCATATCATTAAGGGTTTGATGCTACACTCAACCCTATAAAACAAATCTTCTAATCATGTACCTACTGTGAAGCCTCTGAGCAGTTGCTTCACTGTTTTCACAAAACAGTGCCTTGTCTTTCTATTTGGGGTCAGGATTCTCCATTTACCTTTTTCTGTTTCGATAATGTCTAGTCTTCTTGGTGTAGCTTGAGGACCCAACTGTTCCTTACACAGGAATTGCTTAAGGCAATTGATGGTGTGTGTTCCAACAAGAGTGCTCCTCCCAAATGCTCTCCAGTCAACTACGCAGATGCTGAGTGGTGGATGCAGGAGTTCATTTTCAGGCAGTTCCTAGTGAAGGACAGACAGCAGCATGAGAACTGCTAGAGAATTTAGATCACATTTTGAATTTTTGTCATGCACAGCAATAAGACTGACAATTTTACTTCCCTTCTCCTCCCCAGCTATTTACAGACTTGAATGCAAAATGAATACACAGGCAACACAGTTCTGGCCACAGTTTTCTGCAAAGTCTGGAGAAAGCCTTTTCCTTAAGAATACAGAATAGACCATGTGGACAGTGTAACTGAGTTGAGTCCCATGCTGACATAGGCAAGCCCTTCTTGTTAGGACAAACTGGGAGAATCAGGAACTTTTAGAGGGAATGAACACAGTACTGGAGGCTTTGAGTATTAATGCCACCACTGCTTTGCCCAAGGCTATTAACCCTACCTGCCTCAGCTTGCCCAACCATGAGACATGAATACTATGTGGTTTCATGTTTATAGAATGAGTTTAAAGGGTAAAAACTACCCTTTGGACATGTAACATATAATGGAACTTTAAAATGCTGTAGTTATTGTGCTTCATTATCCAGGTTAAGGTTTTGATATTCTTTTGATTTATAAATAAAATTTCACCTCTGTTAATGTTGCCAAGTAGAGCAAATCAGATGGATTTTTATTTTATTTTTTTTGATGTTGGCCTTTGTCCAGTGAAACTAATAGCTCTCATAACCCAGGAAACAGGTAAGAATTAAATCACCAGACCATAACAGCAAGGGTTACAATGTGAAAAGGTCCAGAGCTCATGAGCCAGAAATGATCGATCTTCTTAATAGCCTAGTAACGCTCTAGGGGAAATTCAGAGAATGTAAAGAAAATAAAGGAAACTGAGCTTTACCTTGCAAAATGGGAGATAAGGAAAAAAAATATACTTAAAAAAGCCTTATTATTTGGCAACAATTTCCAACGTATCAGTAAAAACCTGGTTGCAACATATTTCTTTGCCTACTTGGCACATAGCATAAGGAGCATCACCTTCTTTTATCATGCATTTGTAGCAGAAGTCTTTTAGAACATCTTCAAACCCTTAGCTTTTCACATAAGAACTTTTGTCCCATAGCATTTACACAAGACATGGAAGAAATGATTTGACAGGAAAAGAGGGAAAATAGTAATGAACATCTTGCCTAGCCAAAATAGAGAATGGATAGGCAAGAAGTAGTATACTGTACACACCACTTCAAACCAGTCTGCAAGGACATTGAAATTGGGATTTTTCTTGTAGCTCTGGATGACAGAGGATTTCACTCCTTTCCCTGCACACTCGATGAAAACCTGGGGGCGATCTACAGAAAGAAGTTGTACTTTCTTCAGCTCTCGAACACCCCAGAACAGGACCTGTGGTGGGCAGAGAAACATCAGTTGCACAAAGTGGGCAGAGAAAGTGCAATTATTTGCAAGCAGGCAGGAGACATTGGTTGGCTGAGATTTGGGACCCCAAAAGAAAAAGCCTGGGAGATGGCCAGTGCTGAACATCACCTCCAGTGAGGTCAGTTACAAGGGGAAGGCCTCCATCTCCTGCAGCCATCTTCCTGGGCTGCACTGAGCACAGGTGAGGGGTGGCAGGTCCCTCAGCCTCACTCTGCCATGGGAGCAGTCCCATCCCAGCAGGCCAGAACTGACACGTAGCCTGTGCTGGTCTCAGGTGGAAGCACTGCCTCACTTGCCCAGCCTTACAGAATCACTGTGAACTGAGCTTATCAACATATATTTTGGAATCCAAGTGTTATTTTTATATAATTCCTATTGATTAGAATTTTAAGATTATCATCACACATAATTAAAACTTTATAGTCTAGTAACAGAATAAAAGAAGCAGAGATTTGGAAAAGGAAATACTCTAGGTAGCTCACCTCCACCCTGTACTTGCTTAAAACAGGTCGGATGTTGGCTGGGACCGGGTAGATCTGGGAAACATCTGGTGGATCCACTGGGGGAAGTCTGTCTGGATCAGAATCAGGAATCTGAAAAATTTAGCAGTCAAGGATCAGGACAGTTTTTGGAAGAATAAAAACTGTATCAGAAGTATCTGTGAACGGTGTATTGAACACCAATTTAATGCAGTTTCGCAAGACACATTACAGAGCAGACAGGTGTAATGTGATTTGAACCGTGATCTGTCCTGCTGTGATGCTAATACACTTGGCAGGAAGCGTGTTCAATAGATTGGGGTTATGTACCTTGCTGAAAAAATAGTCCCTGTTGCCCCAGCAGGACATAGTCTGCCCTACAGACATACACATATTGAAGCATGGTAATTTAATTTACGAAGAACAGAAAGCATGGTAATTCTATTTAGTAATAATCCTGAACAAAACTACTTAGAAGACTTTCACAGACAAATTCTAGATCTGATTCTAGTTAAATAAGGCTGGTGAACAGACAGTACACGAGTTAAATAGTACATTTGCCAGCCGGACATGCCAGAGCTCTTCAGCTGCATTATATTTGGGAATAGCAGTCCTGAACCACTGGATGCTGTCAGCATTTGAGAACTTGTGAATGACATCTCCAGCATCAGGGCTGGATCTTCTCTGTGCAGCTACTAAAATCTTGCTGCAGGCAGCACTTAAATTCTTCATGTGTGTTTGCATATAAGCCTGTCCCACATTCAGGAGCTTACTCGGGTGTACACAAGCTCCCCGTGCATGTGGATGGGAGCAGAACATGCTCCACCACAGCTCTGAGGCTTCACCACCTCACTGCTCTTCGCCTCTTGCCCCACTCCAGGCTCTGCTGCTGGTTTGGTTCACCTTCTGTTGGAAAGCTCCCTGCTTTCATTTCCCAATCCCTTCCTAATTCTCTGCAGTACATTTGTGACCTTCTTATTCCATGCAGGGCAGATCTGAAGCCTGACCTGATTTAGTAAATTTCTATATACAGCAGTTAAATCTAAGGCCTGATGATCACTGCTACCAGAAGCTCAGGCTGTGCTAGCAGACAGCAGTAGGAACACTAGCTTCACAGGTAAACTAACAACCTGCAGGCTGAGCAATCCTTGGCTTTCTCAGAAAATACAGCACCTCAAGTGCACTGCACATATGGTTCTGGGAAAAAGAAACACACCTTCTGGAGAGCTTCATTGTTCCTGAGCTAACTTGTCACTGCTGAAAGGTGAAGCACTGAGAGACAGCTCTCAACGGGCCTGTAAACTTGAACTCTTCCACTTCTTTTAACTGGGCCATCTGCCTATACAGCTGTGTACTGTTGTGTGGGAGTTTCATTAGCATTAGGGAGAAGGGATTTGTTCCAAGGATTTTGTAGGTGAATGAGAAGATGGGTGGAAAATGTGTCTTCTAGCACAGCACCTGCAGCATATGCTACTAATAACATAATTAACAGCAATAATTCACATGAACATGTTTATGGCCCCTTATCAGTAAGAATCTGAAGCAATCCTTTGAATAGACTTCGTGGAGCTTGGGCCAGAAATTTAGGTCTAGTTTTGTTGTTCTCCATTGTATCTGGTTTCTATCAGCCTCTTCTGTGATGATGTTTAAAAAGCCAAACAGAAACACATAACTTTGTGAATGATACCAGCCTGTGTAAAAAGCCAGCTGTTTGGATTTAATTATATTCACTTCACATTTTCTCCCTCTGTATTAATTGACATTAAACACTCCAAAAATGTACCCCATAATAGATTAACTAGTACTATGAAAGAACTTTAACTAGTAATATAAAAGTAAATTAATAAGAGGCAAAGACCATCTGAACCAGATCACATACCAGATATCATATCCCCACATATAATTTGGCTCTCATGGTACACAATTTTATTGTGCTATCTGATTTGGGGACTGATGACAGATGACTAAGAAAAGTATGTTCACTGCATGCTACAGTGACTTTTGAAAATCATATGTAAACTGCTCCTCTAACTATGAGAAAAACTTTACTTCCAAAGATGCAAGTTAGGAGAGGAAGACTGGAAAGATCTCACATCTGAGGATAAAACTGCATCATAAAGAGTTTTATTAAACTGATGAAACAGTCCCCAGCACACAACTGCGGCAAAACCTGAACAGACCATGAAATATGGTGAAGACCAATATCAGATCAAGAATCCCTGGAACTTCTTTTGTTCTTATTAAATATTGCAATTAAATGAACCATTCTCCAATATCTTGCAATGTATTGGAGTTTTCTAAGATTTAACAACTTCTAGTGAAATTAAGTGTTTCTGTAGTAAACAGTGAAATTCCACTAATTTCAGTGGAATTAGCTTGGTGTAACTCAGCAAGGATTTTGCTGCATGGCCACAGTGAAACCACACAGAACAAACGGTGAAGAATGATCTAATGCTATTGTACGGAAGCACAGGAGAATACCTACAAGGCATATTTTCAAAGGGTCTTTTCTCTTTTGATTAAAAAAAGAAAGAAAGAAAAAAAAAAAAAGTAAATCTTGAGCCTCCTTGAGCAAAATCAGGACTTCTAGTATCTACTAACCTGTATTATTTTAGTCTAATATTTTTTCTAAATTCCAGGATTCTACATTATAAGAATTGGGTTAGCCCTCTAGCACTGACCCAGCATAACAGCATTCATTTTGAGAAAGGAGTGCTCACTTTTCACACCCTGCTTCTTCAGCTGAACTAAATGGTACCTGCAGATCAGAGTTATTGAGCACAGTTTGTCACAGGAAGGGTTATGGGCTTGGAAGAAGAGAATTAATTAGTGATTAGAGGTATTCACTTCCACCCTCACAAATTCTGTGTTACTGGAAGGAACCACTGGCACAACAGCTCCAGAAGTGCTTTGAAACCTTGCAGATGTTTATATGCATTTTTTCATGAAAATTTCTTTCATGTCCACATTGCTAATATCTGCCATGTGAGATGCTCTGGAGTGTTGTTACTGTAAATAATAACATACAGGATGAGCAGGAGGACTACAGGGTCTTTACTTACAATTCTTTTCAACTCTGTGGAGAAGTCTTTGGGGTATATTTGGCTAATCCCAATAGCAGTGCTGCTTTCCTAGTCCCTTAAGACAGCAAAACTACATACACTGCTCCCTTTGTTCACAAAGATTTCAATAAAGAAGACGAAAAATATGGCTAAGGTAGTAGACTCTACCCCCAAGGAATCCACCCTAATGAGGTCCCCTATGTGTCCCCATGGTGTCATATTGCAGGGTTTCATCAAGAACATAATTAGGATATCGTGCTTAAAAGCCTATTTTATCCTGGGAATATCTGTAAAATGTGCTCCACATTTTTACCAATTCTGATTTCAGAATAAATTGTCACAGTTTTTTTTAGCACAGAGAAGTTTCCTGTAAGTAGTGGCTCTGCAAATACTGCTGGGGGCTGAAAGTGCTACTCGTGCATCTACTGGGCTAGCCCCAGAGGTATGCCAAATTTGCCTGTTGTCTCACAGTGGGAAACCAGTGTAACATATCTCCTAATATGTTACTGGTATCTAAAAACTGGGTTTTCCTTATCCAGTTATTGTTATTCACAGCTCTCTTCTTCTAAAGGACACAGAAATATTGAGAGAGTTTTGAAGTTGTTTAAGTCCAAAGAGTAAGTCATTGTAACGGCGATGGTAGTTTCATCACTGTTTCTTAAACCAGAGCCCAATTTAGAGCAGGGCAAATGAAGGGTAAATGACACACAGAGCATATGTTGTTTGCACATCGGCAGTGTCCCCTCTTCCTCTGGCAGGATATAGACTAGAAGTGATGCAGCTTGCATGGGGACTAAGAGGTACAACAGCAGAATGATCCTGCTCCAGTTGCAGTTCACACTAATTCCCATGGTGTAAAAGACTAATGGTCCAGAAGGTCTAGTTTACCTCCAAAAGCTCAAATGCAGCAAGAAGATCTCCTCCGGAAAGATTCCCACAATACACTGGGTGGTAAGAGAGTTTAGGTGGTTCATATTTTTGGTCAGCAAGCCTCACCACAGGGGCAGCCACTGTAGACCCAATATATTCTGCTTTACCCTAAATAAAGGAGAATACAGGTGTCAAATGCATATGCAGCCAAGATGATGCAAAGTCTAGAATATTTGTGGAAAAAAAACAACACCCTTTTCTTGAAGTAAACGGCAAAGAAAAACACACAGCCAGAGATAAACCCATGTCTCCACAGACAGATAATATATTTACAGTTGTGTGCAAGCAAGGTGGGGGAGAAGATGTTTCTAATTGGTCTAAGTCAGTCTCTGGGGACAGTATTCACTTGGGAAAAACAGTACCACAATTTTGCAAGGACAAAAGGTGGAGTCTGGGGGCTGTTTTCAGACATTAAACTGCAAATCGTTGTAGCACTGAGCTCCGTTCATCAAGGTTATCCATGTTGCTTGGCAATTTTCCTTTTGATGCCTACTCAGTGACACAGCTTTGCCTTTAAACTGACAGAAAGATGCAACAGCCTTTACTAAGAAGGATTTCAAGTTTACCACTGCATCATCATCATACAGCTCGATGACAATCTCTGGGGGGAACTGAGCAATTTCCTTTCCATCCCCATGAAGCACAATGCCATTGAAGAGTAGCATCTGGTTCCAGGTGGGGGACAACGTCTGAGAAATAATCTAATGAAAGAGAAGAAATGTTTAATAACCTATAAATTGCCCAATTGGGAGTGCTTCATCAGGAAGTGTGGATGTGCTGGTGATATCTCAAATGATATTTTGTTTGTGTTCAAGGTTTCAGAACTCTAAGCCCCACTAAGATAGTTGTAGAAGGCTCAAAACCTCTGAAAATCAGTTTTCACGTTATGGGTAAAAGTTCCCCTTTCTCTTTATAGGCCCCATCAATGCCCACAGACAACCACTTGCCTCCAAAAATAACTGAGGGAGATGTGTATTAGGTTTATGTGGCCAGGTTTTGGTAGCAGGGGGTTGCAGGTGTGGCCTCTCTGAGCAGAGCCCAACAGCTGCCCCATGTTAGACAAGAGCTGCAACCTGTGGAGAGGAGTCCATGCAGGAGCAGAGGTTCTAAGGGTAGCTGCCCCCGAGGGGGGACCCGTGCTGGAGCAGTTTGCTGTTTTGAAGATCTGCTGCCTGTGAGCAGCCCTCTCAGGCTCAGTTCGGGAAGGACAGCATCCCATGGGAGGGACCCCACGTGGAGCAGGGGCAGAGAGGGACCCTGAGGGAGCGGCAGAGACAAAGCGTCAGGGACTGGCCGCAGCCCCCAGTCCCAGTTCTCCTGTACCAAGCAGGGGAAGGAGGCGGAAGAGGGTGGATGGGTGGAAGGTGTTTTGAGTGTTTTTTGTTTGTTTGTTTCTCACTGTTCTAGCCTTTTAGTAATAGGTAACAAATTTTATTAATCTCCCAATGCTGAGTCTGTTTTGATTGTTGAGTGATCTCCCTGTCCTTATCTCAACCCTTGAGCCCTTTCCATCATATTTTCCCCCCTTTTCCCTTTTAGGAGGGGGAGTGAGAGAGCAGTTGTGGTGGGTGGAGTTCAGCTGCCCAGCTGGGTAAAACCACCGCAAGATGTGGGACAACTTCCTATGGGCACATTTTTGCAGCATGCAAAGTGGTGCAGAAGGTCTCACACCTCTGTTTTCTGCTTATTTCAGCTTTGCCATTCTAAAGTGATCTTAGAGAACTGAATTCCACTGCAAAGAGCCGTGCTGACTCACATGGCTACAGAAGCCATATAAAGGTGGTCTTCACTCTTTGCTCAGTCATTGCACTCAGCCTATAAGAAAAGAGAACTGTAGGGTTCATCCTCAGACCAAGCAATGAAAATGGCCCAAACTGAAAATATATAGAAAAAGAAGTAGAAAAAGGTAATTCAGTTGCTGCAAAGGCCCAGAAGTCACAGAGAATATAACATCTGAAAGAGCTAGAATAAACAAGTATTACTGCACCTCATGTTAATAGTGGGCTACACCAACACTTTTGCTTTGCTTGCAGTGGACTGTCAGGAGCTGCCTTTTAACAGCAGGTGGCCAACTTTTTGTGCTAGGCACCTCCTTGCAAAAACAGTATTTTTCCTTTTCATGGCTTAATTCAACATCAAACAACCAAACAAACTGTGTTTCCATTTACTGCAAGGGATTTTGCAACTTACCTTTGTGGTCTGGCAGTATGATGTGAAAGTAACTTTTGCAAAAGGATCGGAAAGTCCAGTGCTGTCAGCTGCAATGAGCCCCCTTGCCTGATACATGTGGGCTCTCAGCTGGAAGAGGTGCGTGGCTACATCATTGCAAAGAAAACAGTAATGTCAGCCTCACAGAAATGATGCAGCACATAGGCAGGAGGGGAAGATCCACCACCTGCCGTCCAACTGAGATCTGACAAAGGGAACTGTTGCTAGTGCTGTCTCATTAACAAAACACCTGAAACACTCAGAAGTTTGTGTAAGATTTCTGGGTTCACTTAAAATCGATGTCCTTACTATAAGGTTGTTAACTGGCAGTTTTTCTCTCTCCTCATTACAGGGAGACAGGCCCATGGCACAGGGAAGAGAAAGTGTAAGAAAACAGGTGCTTCCTGTCCCTGACACCTGCAAAGTGGCAGCAGCAGGATTGAGGACTTGACAACAAAATGAACTTTTTCTAACCAAAATTTGCTGAGTTGTGATTCTCTTGTAGCAACTACTTTAAACAGAGGTCTTGCAACCCTCTGAATTAGAGCTTTTGGGGCTACCTGGCTCTTACAAGCCCTCTTACATTGCTACTATGGAGAAGAAAAAGTGCCTTACTTTTATACCGCAGGCAGGCTGGTGAGGGCATCATGCTGTGCTCTGAGCTGGTGTTGGATGGTACTTCAGCTTCATACCCTACAGGCAAATTCTCCATGATGCTGCGGGCATAGATGGCAGGTCCAAGCCACAGGTAGATGTCCACCTTTGCCTGCACAGTCCAGCCCAATGGGCGCTTGCCTGGTAGCTGAAGAAAAAGAAAAATAAAAAATCCACCCATTACCAACAAGCTTTGGAAAGAGGGGTGGCTGGATGCTGAGTCCTATGAAGGCAAAGTAGACTACAAAAATAAAGGAACATTCACTGAATTGGTACACCAATATCTCCACCGTGAGTTGCCCTGAGACCCATTCAGCACAAGAACATTCTGTAATTCTTAGGGAGGAGACAAGTAGTTGTGTGAGGAGTCTGCATAAATGGCATAGTGGCTACTGTTGTGTTTGTGCAGACTGGCAGATTGCTGTAAGCATACCAATGCTAGCTGATATCCTACTTTTCCCAGACTTCAGCCCACTTCACATTTCACACAGTTTTGCTGGTCTCCAGTAGCTAATCCCGTGTACTCCTAAAATATTACCTCATCAGGTAGGTCAGAAAACATATTCCAGTATAAAACATTACTGGTCTTGACAAACAATGCTAATATCTCCTGACTCTCCTCTCCCACTGCATCTAGTTCCACTTAGCTCAGTGTTTAGTAATACCTGTTCATAAGATAATTCTTGATATTGTAGGGGCTGCAGGATGAATTATGTCTGTTTTGTTGGTTTGTTGGTTTATGCAGGCAGATAGCACCGTGCTTAACAAATACCTATGGCAACTATCAGAAGCTCAGATATCTCTGTCCACTCTTTAGCTATGCTTTATGGGAGTGCTCCCAGCTGCTCCAGGTGAAAAACCACTACAAAGTCATTAAACGACATTGCTATTGCCTGGTGTGTTCAGACTTTTCTTTCCGGACATAGCAACAATTCATTCCACTACGTAATATTCCACTCTGCCTTTGTAGGCATATCATATTCACTAAGATGTTCCTTCAAGATTAATAACCCCAGAACAATATTTTGGATAAATATTGCACAAACCTAGGCACATTTTAAATAGCAAACATAGTCAGTTGCTATGTTAGCTCTGAATATCTATGTTCCTTTGCTATCTGAGTTGCATGCGTGCTGAGCTGTTACCAGTCTCCTCCCAGACTTCCATGTGCTGCATTCTGACGTCTTTCCCAGCAAAGAGTCTGCACCTCTGCTATCTGTTTAGTTATATAAATATAGATAAACAATGCTATAAACTTGCTCTAACAAGTAGTAGAGGAATTAATCACTCAGGCACCAAAAGCCTGGCAATAATACAGTACTTCAAGAAGGACAAGCATAAATAGGAGAAGTAAGTATTACCAGATGGCATATATAAACATGTACACATTTTTAGTACATTGCAAAGATAAATTTGTAAAATACAATCCCTGTGTGAAACTTGAATACCAGGAGCTCCTCAGTCATTACCTGTGTTCACAGAATGCCCCAAACTTACTTTCAGGAAATGGGTTTTAATCTTCCCACAGTCCTTGCCTCTCTGCTCTTCCTCTGGGGAATAGAGTATGTGTTTTGCCGGGACTCTTGCATATGCAATTCTCTTGTTGTTGCTGAGCATCCAGATGAACACATCGGGCACTGTATTCTGCGGCTTTAAACAAGGAATACCCAACTAAAACTGGATTCTTTCTGTAAGCCACCACCATATCTTTTTTGTTAAAACAGCTTATCAAGAGCTGATTCCCCACCTCTCTTGTGAAGTGGTGGATATATACCCTGAATAAAAGAGGCTGGCACTTCATGCTTTGCAATCCAAACTTCCATTCCCAAGCACAACTGAAAGTAAAGAGCTTTGCATGGTGATTAAGGAGTGCCCACTCTGAAGATCATTTCTGGGGAAATTACAACTAAAAATCCAGTTATGACCATCTCAGGAAGTCACTTACCCACAAACTGTGTAAGCTGAAAGTATCCACCAAGGAAATGTTATCAACTTTACCTTTACAAGAAAAACAAAAAGGACCAGGGCCAAACTCAAGCACTGGTATCCCATCACCTATTCTGCTTGTGATGGTGCTCCATGGAGCCTTGCCCTGCCCTGAAGAGCATTTCCCCAAGCAAAACCTAAGCATGGTTCAAAGCAAAGAACAACCCAGAGACTGTTCTCAGGAGGCACTAGAAGTCCAGAAGGCACCAGGTTTTGTGAAGGAAGACAATTTGTCTGTAAGATGCAAACCATACCAGTCTGGGGCACTCACTCCTTGAGCCCAGGAATATCCATAGCCCTGTTTGGCTTGCTAGCACAGACAGTTTGCAGAAAGAGAACACTTGACTGGCTGGATTTTGGCCTGTTGTTCTTCTGTTATTCTCAGGCTTAATAATATGTCTAAACAGTGTCTGCACAGTCAAGTATAATAAAGAGATCCATCAGCTCATACTAGTCCAAATCACTATGCCCATACAAGCAAGGACATGAATTCAGATCAGAAAGCAGGCTGTCTCCAAACCACCAGGGCAGGACTTTTTTTTATAAACAACAACAACCAACACTCTGTACCACATCCTCTCCATACCACTAAGCCCACTGTTTCCTATCCTAGTGTGTTAACATCTCCATGAATTGAAAAACAATTGGGGCCAGATATCCAAAGGAGAACTCTAGATAACCAAGTCAGGATTTATTATTCGCACTGCATTATGAAAATCAAATTGTGAATTTATCTGAATTTCTGTATGGATTACCTCATCAACCAAGAATCGAATTTTATCTATAAATATCTGAGTCTCACGTATCATTTCATCCAGTGACATCTTTTTCTGCTGCTGAACAATTCCCTTGGCATCATTGGACAATGCTTCCTGCAATCAGGAAAGAAAGCATAAAGAAAGCATATATTTTATATGCATTATCAAGTAGTTCAAGCTAGACACAGAAGACAGAAAGAGTCTTAGATGCAAGTTAAAAAAAAAAAAAAAAAAAAAAAAAAAAAAAAAAAACAGAAAGAGATTAACTCTTGAGCTGAAAAACAGAACTGTGAATGTACCACACCTTCTCCACCTTCTCTCTATCTGTATGTGTACTGTATGTATGGTAGTCCCAAGAAACACGTTTGCCACTTAGAAATATAATGCTTTGGTCCTGAAAGAAGGCACCACCTAATTCTGTGCTACAAACCATAAATAAACCTAATGAACATTTTGATGAGATGCAGTCTTTTAAAATTTTTTCTTACTCCTTCCTGTGAGGAGGTGAATAAGGCCTCATTGCCCACTGAGGAGTTAGGTGCTTAAACCCAACTGAATTCTATGGTACATCCTCTATCCTGGCTTTCCTCATTGGGAACAGGTCTCCTGTGTACTTTTAAACCCCAGCAATGTAGGATTTCAAAGCTTGCTTTAAATACAATAGGAAGAAAAAAGTGTTTTTAAGGAGTGACTCATCTGGCCTATTTTATACATCTACTTTGCCAAAAGATGGTCATAAACACCTCCTCATAGATAATAGACTATCTGAAAAAAATAAATAAAAATAAAAATTAAAAAATAATTGAAAGTGATTCTTGTGCTCTCGTCAGCCTAATCCAGATGCTCTCTTATACTAACATCCTTCTAGCACTTGAGGGAGGGTAAATGTAACGGAAACTTTAAAATGCAGAAATGAAGAATAAACACAAACTAGAATACATGAGACCACACTGATTCTGGTGTCTGCTCTTAAGTGTCCAGGAATATCAAATGCCAGACTCTACTAGTGTTGAAGTTCAGCCCCACCACAATAATTAAATTGCAATGTTAATTGTGTATTATTCTACTGAACAGCAATGTTAACTGGGTATTATTCTACAGTACTCAGCATCATCACATTTTAAGATGCATGGAAAAGAAAAATTAGCTCATTATTATAATGTCTTATTTTTATTTAAGAGCAGTAGGTTCTGAATAATTTCAGGATATCTTACAACTCTTTGTTAAGCACAGCAGGCTTTATAAAAAAAAAAAAAAGTGCTCATGGATATTATATTCATATTAATTATAATGCATGCCACTGTGGTTGAAATCAAATATAAATTAATATGTATACAACCGGTGTGTTTTCAGTTAAGATCGTTGCATCAATGCTTAAAGAAAAAATACACATACCAGCTCTTGCCTGAACAGCAGGAGTCTTTTTTTGTCCAAAGTAGTGTAGTTCAACCCTTTGGGCTTCTTTTCAGCCACGGTAATGAAGGCCCTAGGACAAAACAGTTTTTTTGAATCTGCGTTTGTTTGGTATGGTTTGTTTTTTATGTGAGTTGCTAAAATGAAAATAAATGCTCCCTGCCTGCTGCAGTACATGAATCAGAAGATAGAGAGGCTGAAATTCTCTGTCTAAAATACTGATCACCTAGAGGAGTCAAAGAATAGAGTCCAGAATCTCCGCACCGTACTTCACAAAAACAGGATTAATAAATCAAGGTTTATATCTATTTTGAGCCAAATAATGTTGTCTGACACAGAGTCCATTGGAGCATGTATCCCAGCATGTGGAATCCTTTGCTTTATGTTAATCTTGCATATTTTTACAGTATGCCTATCACACACTGTATTAAATCCTATTTATTTCCATATATGTTCTATTCTTAGAGTTCAGAAAACCCAAACAATATGGAAATGATTGGCAGTAGTCTCCTGTCAATATTGAACTTTGAAAGTAGCAATAAAATATTTTCTTTGTGTAAATAGAAACTGCAATTTGGGAAGCCCTTTGTTTTTATAGCAAAATAAATATATACATCCCAGTAAATTTACTGTACATTTTATTACTGTTTTTTATCACCAGTTTCCTTGTCTATTCTTGAATTTGTGGCCAACATATAAAGTTGATTTTCTGTATTCCTTCAGTAAATGTAGTTACCTGCTCTGATTGATAAAATCACTTAGGGTCGTCCTCATTTTTTCCTCAGATTCAATTTCTGAAACCTTGATCAAATCCTTTACTTGCTCTAATGATTCCTCCTAAGAAAAACACATGAAAAACCTATTATGCAAAGAAGGGTGCTTTGTCATACTGCCGGTGCTGTAATGCCATTATTCACCATATGACTAGCAAGAATGAAGCAGGTGAGTTTACAACGTGACAAAACAGGACCTCTGATGTACCACTAAGCTTGGTGCGCACAGAGAGAAGGCTCCAGCAGCATGATTTGTTTTGACCTTTCCCCACTCTCACCAACACATTTATATTGCTTTGAGCTGCTTTGTTTTCTCACTTTGGTGAAGACCAGTCAGGAGGAAACATTCTCCACTAGCTGGGAGGAAAAGCTATATAACTCTCCTTGGTTCTCTTTGCAGCCCTGCTGCTTGCATTTAGCAAGCTGCTGGAGTTAACTTCTCAAACCTGAGAGGGCACAGAAGGCCTAGACCAACACCTACAGTCACCATTGAGAACTGGAGTCTGTCCTCACGAGCTAAGATAAAAGGCTGAATGGCAAGAAATAGAGCTGGGGGAAACTGCATGAGCCTGTTCTGAGGGACCTTTCCTCTCACTGCCGTGATCTGCTCAATGCCTGAGCCTGGGAGTATGGTTGCCACTTACCAGGTGGTCTGCCATTTTCTCAAGAGTGTTAGAAGAGTACAAACGAAAGGTCTGGTTGCCCCAGTAGCTCTTGACACAGATGCAGGGCTTCCTCTCGTCGTACGGCAGGTACTGATAGTTCCTAGGAAAACAAAGTGCAGAGCAGATCGTAAAAGTAAGAAAGGAGTTCAGGGGGAGGCAATGGAAAGAAAAGCTGTTTGGTGCTCTCTCACAGTACAGAAACCAAAGACCACAGGATGTGTTCATATGTGCTATCCAGTGAATACAGGGGAAGAAAAAAACAGAAGCATCACTTACTTAAAAAATCACATGCTTTCTATGAGAACCCTGAAAAGTCTTGAAGTCAGTGGATCTAATTCCAATGCTTTTCAGGGTAGAAGAAAAGCCATGCAAAGAGGCATGCAGAGAAGCTCTGAAATATTGGGTTAATGATGGGAAGCAATAGAAGCACATCATAGAGCAGAAAAATGAACAAAGATTAAAATCTGATCGTGTCTTTAAGAGCAGTGGCTCTGTGCACTGCATGGCAGGACAGGTTTGGCAGAGTCTCACTGCCACTTTTATTTCATGGGAAAGTTTTTTCAAAAACAATGGCTAGTGGACATTGACACGTCTTGGCAGAAGCTGGTCTGCAGGACCATGCTTAGTAAAAGTGTTACCTAACTCATAACAACTCAGCAATAAAATGCATCTGCTGCTCTCTCATTTCCCACTTTCTATCTCAGGGCCAAGTTGTCATATTGACTTTTTTTTTGCAGAGCTACTTTCTTCTGGTGTTTACTTAAAAAAGGGTCTTGTACTAAAAAAATGAGCAAGACACCAGCACAACCAGAGGCTCTGCAAACTTTAATGCACACTTGGCACAGAGCCTCGTGTTTTCATTAAGAGTTGTGGCAGCCACAACGTCAAAAGCATGTACCTGATGAGCACCTGATGTCCTCCTTTTATATAATACTACAGTGCTATTATACACCACACTTAGCCATACTGGATTTAACACTAGAAGCTGCATAATTTTAGCTAATAACAGCAGGACAGTGCAAAGTTTTTTAATGGAAACCAAGCTCTATAAACTGGTTTACATTCTTCTGGGAATGGCTCCAACCCAATGCTACAAATACATGCTCTGCAGCTCAGAGCTCTTTTCTGGTGTGTACTCATCTTGTGACTGTTCAGTACTTCTCCACTGAAACTGATTCTCCAGATAATAAAGAATAAGAGTTCTTGAGCCTCCTACTCTTCACAGTGTCCTACACCTGGGAGAAAAAATGGTTGCACTTTCCATTTCCTCTCCTCTGGGAGAGGCTGTGATACTTCAGCTCTGGTGCCTGGAGCGCCTCCTGCCCTCCTTCTGCAGTCATTTTGGGGGCTGCAGGGCTGCTTCTCACTCCTCTCTCTTCCAGCTGCTGTTGTGCAGCAGTTGTTTTGTTTTGTTTTGTTTTGTTGTTGTTGTTGTTGTTTTTTTCATTTTTAAAATCTGTTCTCACTGAGGTGCAAACATCATCACTTACTGGCTTGGCTTTGGCCTGGCTTTGGCCAGCAGCAAGTCCCTTTTGAAGCAGCTGGAGCTGGCTCTGATCTGACATGGGGCAGCTGCTGGCTCTGCTCACAGAGGCCACCCCTGCAGCCCCACACTACCAAGTCCTTGTCACATAAACCAAATATACCCTAATAGGTTTTTATAAGAGTTTTTCTGTTCAAAAATAGATGAAGATCATCAGTGCAACTTCATTTTACTGTCCTATGGAATATCAAAAGACAAACAGAATTTCTACTATACTTGCCCCTCCGTAACCTACAGCAAGTTGAGCATTACACATCAAATTTGGTGAGCAGCAGAGCTACACACGTCTTGGGCAGTCAAGAATTCGGTGCTTTCATAAGAGGGAGGAACAATTCAACTCTCTCTCAATGCCAGAACTTCTTGACCTGAAATTCACAGAGCTTATGAGCTCTTTCATGTGATTTACTAAGAAAATTATATGGCCATGAAATAACTCAAATGGAAGACTGAGCTCTGAAATTTATTACTCCTTCTATGAGAATTTGGGGGAAGCACTTTTTCCATTTTAGCTCATTCATGCCATATATTTTAATATAAATGTGGAAAATTCCTGGCAATTCCATGGTGTCTACATTAGAGGTCTCATTGCTCTGCCTGCTCTTTTAATTAGCTAGTGGTTTAATCTCCAAAATGGACTCTTGTTATTGTTTTCTGCTGTTCATTTATGTTTCAAAAACACAGAGTTTATTTCAAATATTGCTATCCCATTAAGTACTGATTAATACTGAAAATAACCAGGAATGAGACTGATAAGATTCCAATATGAGATGACAGTCATAAAGTCACTACTTGGTATCTGTGGCTGGCCAAACTGTTTTAGATAGCACAGGAGGGAAAGAAAAAAAAAAAAAGAAAAAAAAAAAAAAAAAAAAAAAGATGCAGCATTTTACATAAAATCGAGGAACAGGGACCCATAATAAGAGCAAACTTGGCTAATATTGGAGACAGTCAAGAAGCAAATATTAGGTTTGAAGAATGATTTGTTCTTTTACAACAGTTCTTTAAATCTGAATTTTTGTTAAGGGAAAAACTAAAAATCTCAAAGTCTCTCATGGAGGATAATAACCCAGCATGTACCCAAATATGCAATCCTGTTAACAAGGAGAGGCAACTATCTTTCTGATAAACATTGCTTTTCCCCTTTTATTTATTTATTAGCTATAGAAAAAAAAAAAAAAAAAAAAAAAAAAAGATATCTGCTATGATATTTTCCTTTTTGTTTTGTTCCACTGCCTCTTATTTAATCTGGCTGAACCACCAATTGCAAGAAAGGATGAAAGTACTTCTTAACTTTAGGGAGGCCCAGAAACCAAACAGATCCAGGTTCCAATTTCCTACCTGGCCCTTACATCTGTAAACTACTTGGCAGTGCCTGGCCTTCTACAGAAAGAGATACCATCTAGTCTTGGCACTTGGCTATATTAGGGATTGTTCTACCTAACAAAGCAACAAAGAAAAAAAAAAAAAATCTTAATTAGTATCTTTGAAATGAATTAAACCTTTACACTTTGTTTATAAGCAAGGCCATTTAGAAGCCTTCTGCATGTATTCATTCATTGCTCCATCATTTATTTTAAGAGGACTATTTCCTTCTACTTTTGTTACTACTTGCTTTTTAAGTCTACATCTATAATTATTAGCTCTGGAAAGTGTTCAGGGAATCTGTCTCTCTCTTGACCAGATGTCAATATTTTGATGTGTTACTCTGCTTCTGGAGCTGATCACTGGATGGATGCTACTTGTGATCAGGGTATAGGACCCTCAGCCAGGGATTGCACTGAAGGAGTTGTACTCTGTCATACAGCTTTCTAAATGATAATCAGCATAACAAAGCTGTTTTAAAAACATCAGAACAAGAAGTTCAAGAGCCCATGAAGCCAAAATCAGAAGATAGTGAAAAATAGCATGTAGCCCATCCACTTCAGTGGAGCCTGGAAAATTTACTGTTGTGAAAGATATGATAGAAGATGCAAAACATCCACTTTTGAAAGCCTTAAATCCACACAATTGGTTAAATGCTGCCAGGATTAATTAATGAGTCCAACAGGATTATAAAATAGTAACCAGATTTGTGCATGATGAGGCTTTAAAACATAGATCCTCACCTGTTCCCACCTGTGATTAGTGGCTTCTCAGGGTGTGTGGTGGATATCAAGGGTACTCCAAGGTCATGAAAAATTTCATCCTCCCTCTCATGTAGCAGACTTTCTTCCGCTTCTCCACCACGTGCCTTCTTTTTCCCGCCAGCTCCCACTGACACTCCATCAGTAACTCTACCAAAGTTACCTAAAGACGCAGGATTACAAGTGAAGAGATGACTACCTTGGAGGTGGTAAATTGGAATGTGGTTTTAAAAAGAAGAATATTCATAGTGAAAAATCTTTGTCCCCCCATGTTCATTAGTTGTTCTGGCCATTCCTCAGCATATAATGGTCCTGACGATGTCTTTTCAGACTCCAGTACAGGGCTTTCTTGCCAGCCCTACCTAATCAGTAGCTAGGGTATCACAGAGTGGTGTGATTTTCTGTTTGTTGGCCCGTAGGAAAACAAAAGGAACTTCTGCTTTTGATAAATAAATTCAGAAGCAAAACCAATACTGTTGTTCATATTTCTAGACCCAGGAGCCTCTATGTGTGTCTGATTTAAATAGCAACTGTATGTCTTCTTTACAACATGTGTATGATCGTCACAAAGTCTGATCTCAGAAGTGCTAAAGCTCATTTTCAGCCAAGAAAATTTTGCAGAGTAGGGTTGCAGAGGGACCTTCAGCAATTACAATACTTTGAGGCCCCAGTTTCATGCCTGAATCCAAACAACTCAGCTTACAATACAGCCATCTCTGATATGATTTTGCCTTAAAGGGCAGTTATCAGCACTGGGGAAGAGGTGCATCCATCAGAGTGGTAATTACAGATTTTATAAGAGACAGGCAGAAAATATTCACTGCAGGAGAGGGGTGTGCTGAGTCACCCCATACAACATCACGATCTGGATTTAAGGTTCATATCATCATGTAAATAATGGATATTTGCCAAATTTGGATCTGGATCTGAATTTCAACTGCACAGATAACCGACAGAGTTCAGAGACAGACTCATCTTTAGTATTAATTCCAACACGACTCAGTATCGTTTCTTGCCCATGTACATGAGTTTCTTGTTATTCCTAGCTCTGCTTCCCGATAAGTTTCAGCATGAATCAATACCACTCATTGATTTCTCTGTTTGTCAGAGTAACTCTCCCTTCACATGTACCCTTACAACTGAGTGTACCAACTTATGTAAGCACTAAAATGGCAAGTGTCAGGGTGTTACTCTGCCTTTGGACTCTAACAGAGAGATAAGCATACCTCTGCAAGGGAAATGAGACCATTTCTGGCTTCTCTCTCAGGGAAAATTTCTTCTGGTTTGAAAATATCCAGTCAACATTCATGAAAATGTCTTTTTATATACTTTTTTTTTTTTCTATAGTCTGCTCCTGGGGACTATTCAGCTCCAACATGAGGATACTCCTCATGCAGTACTGCCCTGCTTTACCCAGAAAGAGAAAAGGACATATCGGGTAGAACTCACAGGGCGAGCTGGTGCATTCATTTTGAGGCTTGGCTATATAATAACCCTTGTGCCACACTCACAAGCCCACATGTAGGTCAGCGGGGTTGGCCAAGAGGTCCACACAGATCCTCCCTGAAAAGAGGCTCCATCACAGCCAGGGACAAGTTGCAACGAGCACTGCAGAATGAGCGCCATGCTGAGATAAACTTTTTCAGTTGGATCTCCCAGGAGATTTGGAGGCTAAATACTGGGTGAGTTGTTGTGTATTGAGTGAGAGGATTTGTATTAATACAGAGCACCTGGGAGTAGAGACAGCTAAGTGACTGGAATAGGCATGATGCTACCCAGAGAAATGATGATCAGAGTATAATACAAACCTGTAATCCCTGCTCTGAAGGTGATGCCTGAACCCTGAGACAGAGCTGTCAATAACACAGTGTCCACTTGCAGTAAAGACCTCCTCTCTGCTTTGGAGATGAGTTTAACACACTTACCAACAGAAACCTCAAAGGTTATTGGCTTGTCCCCAACCTTCCTATCAATCATTGTGGCTTCAAAAAATGTCCCAAAGAGGAGGAAATCCTCAATTTTCTCTTCATAGATCTATTGGAGAAGAAAGAGCCAGGAAAAAAAAAAAAAAAAAAAGACATTTATTTTATCTTCTTTTTTATAGCACAGAGCCTTTACAAGTCTTTAGCAGCTGTGTTACTCTTGTGTATCTATCAATCTGAGGCGCACAGTGAGACAATATGTAGGGAGAAGTAATATTACTCTAATAATCTGCTCTGATTGGAAAAAAAAAATCTGTACGACTTTGGTCTTATCAATAGTGTCCAGCTATATCAGATGATTCACTTAAAAGTCATTACCTCTCTCTTCATACTCCACCTCACCAGTAGTCCCTGTTAAATGGTTTCAGTATATCCACATATTCTTATACCATCATTCAACCTCCGGCAGTTTAAGGGCTCTCTGAGTGCAACAGCAACGACATGTCACCATCCTGAGATAAGTTATTTTGCAGTAAGTGTAGCAGTACTCATTTGCATTGTGATAGTAAATGCTACCAAGCTAATGCATCCAGGCAGGGGAGCGCTTGTCCACCTCTACTTCTCCAGGGATGACTTTTACCTACTGCCCTTGTGTTTGTACTGTCAAGACATTGGCCTTGTAAGTAAGACTCAAAGATCTCTGGCATCCACATTTTATTATATGCCAGCCCTGTGCAAAAGCCTACTGAAACCAAGCAGCCATTTATTTTTTTTATTCATCTGTGTTTTAAACCACCAGTGCAAAGGTGGGCTTTTCATGTGTGGGGAGTAGTCCTTTGATGTTTACCTTTCCTGGCATCACAGCACAGAGACTGGTAGCCCTGTTTGCAGCTTTTCACAGAATGTGGAAGCACAGGAACCAAACTGTCTCAACACAGAAGCATACCCTGCAAAGGGTAATGACCTTTTGTGGAGTTTTGTGACACAGTTTGGCTCTTTATAAACCTATTGGAGACCCATCCAAGGAAAGCTAGCTGAGACCTCCAGTGCTCTCGGGTTATTAACAAAACAAGCTATTAGTCCCAAGACAAGGCTAAGCTCAAGCGAGCTGAATTTTTTCATTTGAGTTCTCCTCAAATTCACGTCCTGACTGCCACAATCTACCTGATGCAAATACTACTGATTTCACAGCATGAATACCTGTCTCCTGAAGCCCATTAGGCAAGATCAGAACTAGTGTCTTTTGCAACAGTGAGGCAATGAATAAAACATCAGCTGTTCATGAATATTTGTTTCCCTGCCTTTTGCAAAGCAGAAACTGCTTTTGACATAGCCCATGACCTCTTCATTTTGAATAAAAAGCCAAAACTCTTTGCTATACACAGCAAAGGAGCATAGGTCTTCACCGAAAGGATTAGCAGCATCTCAAATCAAAGTTAACACAATAAGTAGACTGCAGCTCCAGAGTATTGTTAGCTTCTCTGCACCTTGATTATTTTCAGCATGAACCCAGAGCATGGTGTGCCTAGCAAAGCTGACGCTCAGAGCTTATGACCAACACATCTACCAGACATTACAAAGAAAGCAAATTACAAATGTTTAATATCTTTTTGCTGTTGGACTCGGTCAATAAAGTTGAGCTTTGGGGCCAGGTAATTTGCCTCTGTTGTCTCAGAGGCACTATGCAACATGTTTTGCCTTATTTGTAATGGCTCCTGTTCCTGCTTTTCTTTTCAGAGAGTCGTAATACAATTACTGTGTCTACTGTAGTGTGAAATATTGCTGAATGTCAAAAACAAAAGAATATCAAGGAGCATTGAATTATGTTTTTGCCTTTTACTCATTCTGTATTTGAAACTGAGGCAAAGTTATCAGAAATTAATCCTTATTACTATTATTAATATTTATTGGTGTTTCAGCAGGGTTTGTTCCCCTACCTGGAGTATTTAGCTAGCACCTAGAACCATATTGTCTGAAGACTTCATAAAAATGGATCTCCTCTATATAAAGGAAAATCTGTACGAAAATGAATTTCTTTTCATGTCACGTCTATTACAATCTTCAGAGAAGACCTGAGGGATGAAGGCAATTTACAGCTATATCAGTATATAAAGCAAGACCAGGGCACAGGCTTGCACACTGGCTTACAATTACCCATACCATTTCTCTGCTAACACACTCCTTGACCTGTTCCAGCTAGTGCTCATGCAGGCAACAATGGGGCACAGTCTAAGAAAAAGCACTTGTCAAGGCTAGACCTCAAGACCAGAGAGCCATTTCTCATGTTTTATTTACTTGTGGAGATGGAGTCAAAAGACCAAGAATCAGATCTACTAAAGGACACAATTACCTTAGACGTTAAGGTGAGACTCCCATTACAAAAGCCAAAATTTTGATCAGTGGCATACTGAAGGGGGAGGAAAACTGGTTAAAAAATACTTTTTCTACCCAATTAAAAAAACAAACAAACAAACAAACAAAAAAAAACAAAACAAAACTTTTTTTTTTTTTCCCATAAAAAAAAATTTTCCCAAAAAAAAAAAAAAAAAAATCTTCCCAATTATTGGGTAAAAATAGAGCCTTTATATGTACCCATGTGCTGTTGCACCCAGACTGTGATGTCATGTGATGTGATAGAGCAAGGAATCAGAGTGGTTCAGCATCTGAGCCCACATGTCTTGCCACAACTGCACAACCTCCTCAAAGCATCATAGCACAGATCCTCCGAGGATGCAAAACAGCAGGAGGCAGGTGAAGGCAGTAAATTTACATCAGTTAACTTCAGTTGAGGCTAAGCCAATCTGCAGCTGCACTGACAATGCAGGGCTAATGGGAGAAAGTTAGATGCAGCCACCTCAGCTGCACTTGAATCTCTCTGCACTTGCAGAAATTTTACATCAATGTTTCCCTACTGACTTCAATCGACAACTACCAATTTTCTCAAATGAGCGCAGGAAATCAGACTTAATTATTACAATCTATTCCCTTGGCTCTCTACCATTTAGCAGGTATTACATCCTGGTAAGGTTGTAGTAGGAACACATGGATGTAGCTAGTGCAGAAAGGGCAATAGGGCAGAAGAATAAATTTTATGGAAACCGAGTCCTAAGCGATACTTCCTGTCAATTACAGATACATATTAATGCTATTAATGCTTTATTTGATATTAATGCGCTTTTTATGCTAATGTTAATGTGTTGCATGATTATGGGAAGATACCAAGACTATGGAACCAAGACGTAAAAGCAGTATTGCATGACCTGAAGCCAAATACACAAGTCAGAGCAATCCTCAGATGTTATCGGACTAATCATTCTTTTAATATCATACTGACCTCTGAAGGTACATCAAATGGCTCGACTTCCACTTCAGTTGAGTTTGTCTTATCTGAAGGAGAAGCTGACTTTCCATCCTCTCCTGCTTTGTCAGTTTTGTCTTTTCCTTTGGATGCTTTGGAGTCCTTATCTTTAGATGGCAATTTGATATCCTTGATAATCCTTGAAAACTTGGACTCACGGGCTCCTCCTGAAAGTATCTCCACAGCAATCTCTATGAAGATACGTCCCCTGAAGGAGGCCCCTTCTCCAAAACCTTCGTTAAGCTCCTGGTGGTCATCCATGAGGCTGTGATTCCTGGCTGAGCCATAGAGATTGATCCAGGCAGGCCCAAAGGTAGGCAAGAACCCTGGAGATAAAACACATTTTATGGCATTTCCATTTGGCATTACCATGCTCTCCTGACAGTCTGCTCAAAGAAAGCTTGCCTCTTGTGCACCAAAAGCCAAACCGGGACTCATTTCTATACCAGTGGTGACCAATTCACTATTTTTCAGGGCAATTCTTAGGTGCCAAGGAGCCTCTGTCAATACCCAGCCAGGTACTCTGCCAACCTGAAGCTCTTGAAGCTCTTTCTCAGAAGCTGTTCATACTACATGTGCTGGGTGTGCATGGAACCTATTGCACCACTTCTCAAAAAAAAACCAAAAAACAAAAAAAACCTACCCACCTTATATGATTTAACTTTTTTTGTTGTTGTTTAAGGCCTCAGCTATAGATTTACATTGCCAAGTTTAAGGGAGTACCATGGCTTTGCTGAGCTGTTATAGCTGACCATGTTGCACACTAGGATAACATAGCATACATAAGGCTATAGATATATGCTCAAACAGCAGTGAAAAGACTCCAGGTAGTGAACTTCACATGCACGAGGGCTTACACACTAGCCTATGCTACCTCCTTGAGCTGTGACAGCACTTTGCTCTTCCTGGATAGATCAGAAACACAAGCCCGCTATGACTGTAATTTGCACTTTGTGCTTTCATTGGCGGACAGAAACTAGCACAAACTACAAACTTACATCAGTCATCCCTAATGAGCTAGAGCAAGTTATTGTCACAGTCACAAAGAAGGTACCAAATTACATAGCAGCCCTGTAACAAGAAAAGCAGTGGCACACCACCATACACACCAAGCACGAGATATAACTTCAGACTAAGCAAGAGCTCTCAGAACCAACAAAAATATGCATTTACTTGAGCTCTGGGAATCCCTGAAATGGGATTATTCAATGCCAAGATCTCAAGCAAGTAGATTTTACTGTAGGGACATATTCTGTAACAAGCATTTTTCCCTTTACCTTTGTCACCATCTTGTTCATTTGATATTTTCTTCAAATCAATGAAGTGGGTAGCTAAGGCCACGTCATTCATGCTGCCTTCATCCCAGACCTGGATTTTCACTCTTCGGCAGAGTGGAGGGAACATTTCCTTGAAGATAATCTGTTCGTGCCATACAGGATCTGCACAGTTCTTTTGCACTGTTGTCCGACCCTGAAATGAAAGTCCAGCATGTTTAACCCTAGAGGGATCAGACTCTGGAGAACAGCAGTGAGTATAGCAGAAATTGCACTCAGCAACATCTCTCCAGTCAATTTTTAAGCACAAATATCCTATCTTGAAAGTACATCTGTTTCTCTATTAGATTGTTTATTTTCCCCTCTGTATCTAATAAAAGACCACATTATGGCTTAAGAATTCTCACCTGCATATAGCAGAGCTTGGAATAAAATCTAATTCTTCAGGGCCATTATGCACAAAATATGTCTAGGAAGCCAAACTTTTGTGTTTCTGCTACAAACTGCACATCTTTAAATGGCTTTTGAAATACCTTGGTAGTAGTAATGCAGTGCAATTTGTCTCGTAAGATGAAATTCATTATAGCTGCCAGGCTGTAGGTACCAATGGAATTACCTTAATCGAGGCAATTTATCTAGTATAAAATATGATTACTGTGGCTCATGTTCTGGGCACACGCCTGTGTGCTAGGGAGGTAGGCTGGAGCTCCTCCTAGCCTGGAGGAAAGGGCAGGACCGTAACACAATCAGTGCAGCCACAGGCCATCTGCTTTCACATTTGGTGAAGAGAAACGAGTAAAAAAGCCCACCAACAATACCTCTAAACCCATATTTTACATGCCAGCCTGCAAACTCACATCAGTCACCCATTTCTGCATCTTCTTCAGATCTCTATTAAGCCTGAAGTCGCTGCACACATTTGACAAAACATTTTAACCCATACTAGTTTTAGATGTAACACTTTGCAGTTTGGGTTCACAATAAAAGATGAAATCAGCACCACAGGCATCATTCTCATGCCCAAAACATCTGTAAACAATGAACTAGACTTCACTCCAGGACTTCCATGCACACAGAAAGCATTGCTGGTTTAAAACCTTTTCCAGTTAGATTCTTTCCTTGATAGGTCAATAATCAAGACAAGCTCCCCAACACAGTGCTTCATGGACTTAACAGAGGAACCAAATCCCTGGGTCCTCTTCCACCATCAAGTCAGAAGGCTCTCTGTAGCACCATGTTAGATATTGCAGGAGCTGCACGAGTAATGAAGCCAGGCATCACTGAGAGTCTACTTGAATGTTTCTTCTCTTGCTACCCACAGAAAACCTACAAGGTTTTCTTCTGAATTACAGCAGAATAATTCCCTAGTGAATACACATCCCTAAAATCCAGATTGAACCTACCTTACTGATATCAATCCTGTTTTCTTTTTTCCGTTTAAGGAGACTAGGACATAGGACTGGCATAATACTACACTGGGTGATTCACTCTCTTGTAACTGGGTGTTTTAGTAACTTCTGCAGAATTCACTTTCCCATCCTGCTGCCTGACTCTAACCTACTGCTGTGAGGCTGATACCAGTTCTTCTGCTGGCATTAAGTATTTCCTTCACTTTGTTCCTGCATAATTTAAGAACTGAAAATTTTCCTTCTGATGAAAGAAATATGCCTTCCCTGTCTTACTTAACAACAAGTACATCATCTCTATTGCCTGCCTATAACACAGCTAGCAGGAAAGAAGGCCTACATTTGTGATCAAGAGGATCCCAGTTACCATTTGACCTGCAAACATGACCACCACATAGGGATCCACAAGGTCCTTACTGTCGCCTATGAATGCTTTGGTGACATTGGCCATGATGCTAGAGTTCATCTTCGGAAGCCCTTCTGCTTTGTAAATTCTCACATAAAATCTGGCCCATGGTCTTTCAGATGGAAATCCTTTGGGGATCAAGAGGTTCCTGAAAGCAGAAAGAAGCCAAATCCTTAAAACAGAAAACTCAGACAAAGAAGTGATGTTTTTCTCCAAAATTGTCACCTCAAGTTAGCTTGTGTTCTGAGTAGAAACAAAAAGGGATATGAATTTGTTTCTGCATCTAAACTAAAATGTTTTCTGGTTACCATGAAAAAGTGGTACAGCATTATGCAGGAAACATGTCTATGTGATAGAGAACTAACAACAAAAGCACAGAAAACATAGTTTGGAGGTGACCTCTGGATGTCATCTGGTCCAACCCCCTGCTCAAAGCAGGTTCAGTCCAGCTCTGTCCTCTTCATTAGACAGATGAAGACAACAGTAAGATGCTCCTTAACCTGCTTTTCTTAAGGCTCAAGTAACCAACCCACTCCCCCTCTTGCAGGCCATGTGTTCCAGCCCCCTGTCATCCTGGTAGCCCTCCTTGGACTTGGTCCCGTATGTCAGTGCTGACCAGAAACATTGCTCTTGTAAAATGCGAAGTATGCTGGCAGCTCATTACCAACTTGAATTTCTGTATTTTACATGGAGAATGCACTTGAGTTTACCTACGGATATAGAAGATACCTATGTGCACACATTTGATAGATGAGAAGGAATAGCATCTCCTCATGCTTTTTCTTCTTACTTCACTACTTTTCAGAAATATTTCAACTGGTTTCAGATCAATCAAGCTTCTGTCAGGGATAATCTGGCACTTAGCCACAGGGCATGGTCAACTCTATCAGCTACAGAGCAGTGACCCTAATGTGCCTTTCAATTTAGATGAGAGGATTATAAAAAACTCTCTTTGAGCACATCAGAACAGCCAGGAATATGATGACTTCTGCTATTAACCCTGTGTTAGCAAGGCCAGGACTGAAAATAGAGCAGAGGATTCTTGAGGTACTTAGTAAAGAAGGATGCAGTAAAAACAAACAAAAAACTATAGCAATACTTTTCAATCTGCTCCTCAGTATCAGCTGTTTTCTGTGTGGTTTGTATCGTGTCACCTTTGCCAGTCACACTGATGTCACACTTCAGGTATCCCTTGGCACCCGTCCTGATGTCAGCAGGGTCTGTGAGAAGTGCCCACTTGTCACAAAAATGATGACCTGTAAGATGGACAAACTTACACAGCTAGAGTTGGGTGCAAAACACGCAAATGTTCATGCAAATTCACCCACAACAGCCCTTAGGTCCTAAAAAAAAAGGTCCTAAAACATTACATTAAGTCATTGACCATAACCTTGGGTGTGTAAGGGAATAGGAGAGACCAGAAAGTGCTAGGATACTCTGGGATCCTAGGGCTATGATCAGCCCTCAGATACAGCTGTCCCATAAAGATATGAGTAAGAAATACAGGGCAAAATTCAGACACTAAAGCAGTCTAAATATAGACTGCTCACTTCAGCCAGGCTATTTTTCTTCATTCATTAATTCAGGAGCACTGAAGAGAGGGTGGCCTGAATGATACTGCTGTTTTGGCTTAAGATGCCATAGCTGGGTAACATCTATAGCAGGTGGCCTAAATACAGCCATTCCTAAAGACTGAGACAAGATCCAGTTCTTGCGTAATTCTGAAGGAAAGAAAGATATTTGTTCTGTGGACAGTTGTAAAAACAGACAAAAAAAAAAAAAAAAAAAAAGGCGGGGCTGGGGATAGGTAATCTAATAACTTCAAATTTCAGACAGCACTTGAAATCTCTGAACATGGCAGGTCAGGTGGAGCCATGGTCACCTCTTCATCACTTCCTTCTCTCCTCCTTTCTACTCAGATTTTATTCTCACCTTGAGCTCTCCTCACAATTTCTTCTATGCTCCCTTCTCTCTCCCTACCTCCACCCCTTCTACGCCAACACATGTGGTGGACCTTCAGCTGCTCTGCAACAAACAAGTGGATTCAGGTTTTGTAAGCATTCAGCTGCCCACTCTGACTCCCTAAAGAAAAGCTGGCTCTGATAAGTGCATCCACCAATGACCAGATTGTTGAGATGTTTTTAAATTTAAACTTTTTTTTTCCCAAAACTTCAACTGGTTCTCTGGTACCCAAATAGGAAGATGACTAAAAAACAAACAAACAAACAAAAACAACTAAATTTATCCCTTGGCATATACCTCAAACACCTAAATGGAAAAGCAGTGCACTTCCCTCTTCCCTCTCCTCACCTTATTTAACAGACAAAAAAAGGGCAGAAAATGTACCACTTACCTGGCTGACCATACACTGTCCCCAGATCTACTTTAAAGGAGCCTATCAGCACACTCCCAATCAGTTTATGGTGCATAACCTGTTAGAAAAAGACAGATTAAAGAATGTCATTACCTCTCTTCTCAGCGTAAGAAAGAGCAATCCAAAGATCACATTTTGTTCAGAGGTAATAAGCAGTGACGTTCAGCACCACCTGAAGATGGCTGCACGTAGCTGCAGATACAGTCAGAGAGCATTTGAAATCTCTTCTCCCCCCATGACTTGTGCCAATTTAGAAACCAATACAGTTGCATTCAGGTAGAATCACTGAGGTTCATCCCAGCTCCCAGGATTAAATAGGTCAGGAATCGGATGCCTCTTCACAGCAGATGCATTTATATTACTTATCCTGTCAGTTTAAAATAAATCATATTAAAAATAAACACATGGGGCACAGCTGGTTCCACATTAGGCTGCAGAAATTGTATCACTTTCTGTGAAAGAGCTGAATTGCCATATGAACTGAGCACATCCACAGGAGAAAGAATTGAAGTGTTTCTTTGCAACATTTCTATGTGAACAAAACCAAGAGACTCAATTCTGCTTCACCCCCCACAATATTAATGAAGTCAGAGAAGTAATATAGATGTAAATGAGATGGCAGGCAGGCCACAGTGAGTCTGTCTCCTTATCCTTCCTGCCAAGTAATGAACTTAATTTAATTCAATTTAATTCAAATTTAATTAATAATATTCCTTTGTCAGATGATTTCTGAATCTATGTACTTATGTGTCTGGCTTTCAAATATGTGTGTGTGCTCCATCTTTCAGACAAGGCAGATGCTAGCGACATATTCCAAAGGAAGATTGGCTCCGGAACTGCATTTGTGAAACAATATGATTCTCACCTTGGTTCTGAATAGTTTAAAAGGTTGAATGAAACCCATTCCTTGCTTGGGGAAAAGTGTCTGAAGGCAGTCTGATTTATCTGGGAAACCTTGGCCTAACTGCAAAGAGAAGCTAAACCCCTGGGTCCAGAGAAGCTAAATCTAAATGTTGGGGCTAAATATCCACGCATCTGAGAGCATTTTAGGGATGTAGAAGACTTCCTACCCTGGCTTTGGACCTGTACATGCTTGATAGAGATACAGGTCTGTTGTAATTTTTCATTGGATATTTCATGTGACTTCATTTTTTTGTATTATTCTCCACTGTGCCTCTGTGATTTAGGGGTCATACCCACTTGTCCTAGGTAAAACCTCACTTCAACATGGAAGGTCTTGAAATAGAGCAGACAAAGGAGCAGTATAATTGAACCCTGTGATTAAATCTTAAAAATTAAGTGACCTTTGTGTGGGAGAGGAGCCAGCATGAAGCCATGGCTTCATGGACTGGTGCTGCTTTCTCTCAGTTCCTGCTGACACCAGGTCCCATCATAGCATTGGAGCCTTATTCTGACAAAGCTGGACTAGGGCACTCATGGGGGAAGAAGCCATGAAAGCTGAAGGGTTTCAAATTTACACTTTTGGAGGAACTACGTGGAAACAGGAGCTTGTCCAAATTGACTGTTTCCACCACAGGATGGATGGAAGGGCGGAAGTTGGCTGTAGGCTTTCTGTGGCCAAAAAAAAATATAATAATAATAATTTAAAAAGTTATTTTATGATGCATAAATTAGGATATGTGGTAAATTCATATGGCCTTGTCTCAATGCTCTTTTATTTTCTCTCCAGGGAATGACAAGATGTTCAGACAGTGTTAGATGTGTAACCCTCACTACTCTAAGCTTTAGGAGATTTGCTGTGTGAACTGTGATGTCCTTAGGTAAATGCCTTCTATTCCTTCTGAAACGATGAGGGTTTCCACTCCTTGTAGTACTTGGCACTTTAAACTACTGAGGAAATACCTCACTGCTTCCATTAAGTGCTCTGCATCTTTCCTGGTACTTTTTCAAGCATATTTTTTTCTAATGCAGCAAATAAGGTGAACATGAAGTTCATAGTGAATACCTCCTGTCTTCTCTGATAGGGAGCATTGTACCTAATCTACTTTGTACCTAATTAAAGGTTTGTGGCTTTCCAAACTTGATTGACTCTTTAGATGACTGAATGTTTTTCTTTGGATTTTCTGAATGAGAAGAACGAACAGTGTTCAGCTAGGAAGCATTTCACTACTGGAGATATAGGCTTAGCATGGAAGGGGCACCTAAGTTTTGCTACGGCATTACTACAAGGTTGCTGGGATGCACTGGGAGATATTAACTAAGAAAAATATCTATTCCTTAGCAGGTGTTAAGAACCAGCTAATCTCATTTTCTTCTCAAATGTAGAGCTTTAATGCAGCTAGAATAACTGCTGAACTGATGCGCAATAGCACTAATCTTTCTGGATTTCCTTGAGCTTCCAGATGCAGATGAGTTCATTTTCACAGATTAAATGAATTCAGTGCACGAGTGATTGCTAATAATGGAGGCTGCCAATCTTTGCTTTTTTCTCAGGTGAGTTTCATGCTAAGCAAGTGCTGTGAAGCTTTCCATACCCCAGGGTTTCCTCCTCTCCCAAAATGTGTTTCCTCTCTTATTTATTTCTATACCTCTGATACATTGTCTTCTCCAAAACTGTATTGCAAGGTAGTGATTTTCTGCTTTCAATAGCATACATGAGCATTGCACTAGGGTAGTATTATCTTTTAAAATGTCATTTTTATCTGAAAGGACTTCTTTAATTGCTTGGTCTTGTACCTTCAGCAGCTGTAAATCAAAATGTTCTCTGAGCCTGACAAAACTATGCAGATCGATGCCAGTAAATGTTGGCATATTCTCCCACACACCCCAACACCCTCAGAAAGCTAGCAATTTCCCCTCCTCCACTGGATATATGGAAGCATTATCTAAACAATGCCAGATCCAAAAGACTGGTCATACCTTGGAGAAAAATAACTATACATCCCCAAGCAGCAATAGTTCACAATAAAAAGTCATAAATAGTTCAAAATAAAAAGACAAAGACAATGCTGCCAACTGTTAACTAAGATGAAGTTTCTCCTTCTACCTCATAGACTGCCAAGACAGGAACACATGTCCCTGAAAATGCACACCTAACCTTCCATTACATTTAGCTTTACATTGCCAGCTGCCTTTCTTCCTTTTCCTCTCCCTCTCCTTCCTCCTTCCTACTCTTCATGCTGCCTTCATAGCACTCTTGGTACTTAAAATTATTTCTCCTTTTAATTGCACTAAGAAGAAAGAAACATTTAGAGCAAAAATGACAGAAACTACAATGACCTTTACTTACTGTACTGGGCTTTCCTAGGTACTTACAGAGATGTTGATTATTTTGTCGAAAAGAAACACCTGTGGTCCAACAAAATCAAACACAAAGTACTGTGGAAAAAAAGGACAGCAGATCAGAATCATCCTTGTGCTGGTAGCAGCACTGTCAGCAATGTGTCCTGGTGAGAAACTGGGGGTGTGGGGAGGTGTTGGTGGGCACAGAAAAGCCCTTCCTCTGCTCCCTGGATCATGACTTCTGTAGCCCAAACCCATTTGCCCTCTCTCCAGTTAGCCCTCTCTCCTTGCATGGCTGCATAGCACTGCCCATGGCACTCACTCTGCATCAGAGGTTATTGTCAAAAGGGACTAGAAGCATGAGGAAACCCAAAGGAGTATTTGTTCTGGGAGTTGTTTTCATGTGATTTGTCACCAGCTGGGAAAAACATACATCAAGGAAAGGTTAAAGGAGGGAAATGGTAGACAAGGGAGGATGGGGTAGTTTAGGCAAATCTCCCAAATGGATTATATGGAAAAATGATGAGGCACAAGTAGTGGGGTGAGGCAGCATGTGATGGGGGTCCAGGGTGGACAGAGCTTGTGAAGAGAAAGGGCAAAGAGAGCTAAATTTAAGAGAGCCATTGCCAGTGCTTTTCCAAGCTAGAAACTCAAACAGCTCCTGGACAGACATCCCTACACAGAGAGGCAGATGCTACCAACTTTTCCCATCCCTTTTCAAGCTACCAGACAGTGGAGAACACCCAGAACACCCTGAAGAAAGTGCCTTCCCCAGGAGAAAGCACTGACCTCATTGTAGAAGGGGGCATTTGTGCCTTCCTTCACTGTTGTTTGCTTCTTCTCATCACCAATCTCAATGATCACCACCGGGTCAATGTTCTCACCCACCAGCTGCCTGGCCTCGATGATGGTGATGGCAATCTGTGGGGTACAAGGACACCATGTACTCTCCCAGGCTCACATCCAGCCCACCCCAGGATTTCACAGGCATGTAAGGGCTGTCACCCCCTGCTCACCTGGTAGTTCTGGGATTTCATCTCCTCTTCATGAATCCTAGGCACCAGCTTTGCCCTGTGTCAATCACAAAATAGTTCATTAGGCATCGCTAGGCAAGTGTTAGTACTTGGACATGTGTTGGAAAGACTAAACTGGCTTTGTTTCTGGCAGGTAGCTTTGTCACGAGCTGTTAGGTTTGCTTTTCCCAGCAGTCACTCAAACACCATCAGAGGGACACATGTGTTAGACAGGAGTAAAGACAGCTTTGTAACAGGCAATTTGGTGAATGCCACAGTTTGTACCTGAGCAATTCCACTTTCCATGCAGAACAGTGCCCTGCTATTCTTTTACATTTTCCTATTGTTTCTCATGAAACATGAAGAGGACTCACATAGTTCACATGGCAGAATTCAGTATAATCACTCCTTGGGTACTATAGAATTTCATACCTGGATATGTATGGCATGTCTCTGTCTGTCATGTATCTGCTAATAGGGAAACGCTTTGCATCTGCACAACCCAGAGCAGCTACCTGACATGCATGGGAATGATTTCACCCATTGATCCTGTCAAACCTGACTCCGTTCCTTCCCCACATGAAAAAAAACAACTACACAAACACTTGGTTATAGATGTAGCTGTCCCCTTTGGCTTGTTTTCATTAGCAGCAGGGTTCAGGCCCTCTTGGCATCAATTTCAACCTCTCCCTGCACTGGACAGCACCTGGTGACAATCTGTCTTGAGCTGATAATATTTTGCCGAGAAGTACATCCCACTCTGTCATGTGGAAGGAGTGAAGGGATCACTGCTGTCAGCAAATGGATTTTCTGTCAGCAGGTGTACTGCCGTATGGCAATGCCATTCCCGAGAAGGATGGAAAAAGTATTTTGGGGGATGTTAGATAAGATATGCCAAGGACAACCTTTTCCTCTTTGGGCTTAAGGATGCAAAAACACTGGACAATGCATTGCTGTTCATCAGGTCTTCCTCATCCTCTTCTTGTCTTCCAAAAGTATCATGGTGAGGATTCTCAATTCCATCATGATCACCTGGTGAGTAAAACAACCAAAAAATCTTTATGCCTCTGACATTAGTGAGCAAAAAATAACTTGGAGCAGTTAGCAGCAATGAATTCATCAACATGAGCTGAATATTTTGTTTATTTGGGTATCACAATTAGAGATCACATTAAGGACTTGTATGGATCAACAGATGAACAACAGCTCCCCTTCTGTGCAAAAACATACTGCATGTAAATGTCCCTCTCTTCACCCCATCTTCATTCACAACAGGCGCATGTGCACCAGTGGCATCTGATTGCCTCATCTCTCATCTGCCAGAAAAATGTCAGGAGAGATTGTGAGGGTTTGTGGGTTTTGTTTGTTTGTTTGTTGGTGTGGGTTTTGTTTGTTTGTTTGTTTTGTTTTGTTTTGCATGTATTTGCAGCAGCAAGTCTGCCATTCATGGTTTGTTTTAATAGTGTGGCACCCTCCAGTTCCTTCCAAGTATCCGCGGTGGATCCTAAATTTGAAATAATTTCTCACTTTTCCCTATTGCAGAGATGATGACCTGGAGATCAAGAACAGAAAAAGAGAGTTGAAGAATATGATTTATGGGATCTCTTATAGACAGATATACTCAGATGAGAAAAATTGCTTCTAGCGGTGCCTACCTTAGTACCTCATCAAAGAGAGTCTCAGCAAGTAGCTCAGAGGTACACATCTATATTTGGACAGAGAAGCCCTTCCCACCCTGCTCCGCTTTGTCCTCCTAGTCCAAAGGAAGCACTACCACCATCTCTGCCCCTTGTTGAGTGTGTTTATGTTCAACACCTACCTTGGGAAGAGATTTGTGTGTTTTGGGTGAAAGTTTAGAAATTGGTTGCCTGTAATTGATTCTGTTATATACGTATAAGCACAAAATGTTCATTGACTCTGGACTTGAACTATTTCTGGTCTAGAAGCTGCCAAGTGGCACCCACAATACTATTGATGAGTTGCTCAGCAACACCCAGTGGCTTACATATCTTTATGGAGACAGCTCTACAGCAGATGAAAGGAAATACATTCAAGTGCAATTTCCACAAGTGCTCTATGGCACTGTGTTCCAAACTACAAAACTAGACAAAGGGTTTTAATAGTGCTTCCCTGCCTCTTTGCAATGGTATGGTTCCTTGAGGAGTACTTAGAAACTGCTGATGGTAGCAAAGGACCATCCACCATCTAGTAAATCTTACTTGGACTTCTAATTTTAGCACTCATCAGGTTTGAATGCTCGTTTGGCAGCCGTATTCCACAATCCCCTACTGCAAGCAAACCACCAGCCAGGTACATACAGATGGGATTTTTGCTATTGCTGCAAACAGGCATGTGCCAGCTCCAGCCTGGGTGCCCTACTGCCCTGTTAGGGCAGCTCTGTGTTCAAGCTGACATATCTGTCAATGAAGGTTCCTCCACTATAAGTCCCATATAACATACATACTCTCTATCTGCCCCTCTGTCTCTCATCTGATGTCCCCAGAACACAGTGAGGGGGAATTGTCTCTGTGTAGACACGGCTTGATTTGCACCCCTTGAGGGAAAGGTGTCTGTTAAGTTTTGCACCTGTAGCACTAAGCTCCCATGACAACTCCCATATCCTATTTACTCTAGAGCATGCTGTTTGATTATGGGCTTGTAGTACTCTGTACTGTTTGCTGTGTAAGCTAAAACAGATAAAACTTTCCTCTCCTCAGCTGGGAACAGACATGTGCCAGTGTGAGAGCCTGCCTGGACCACTCTTTACAAGTTTTTTACGTTTTTTTTTGTTGTTGTTGTTGTTGGTTTTTTTCTGTCAAGACATAAACTCTTTGCAATGCTTTTTTTGTTTTACAGTTCCATTCTTCTGACATTTTACTATCTGAATCAATATCATTTTTTCACTCAATAACCATGTGAATGCTGCACATAACCAATCAGCAGGAATTATTCCCTTATGTGGATCCATCAAATGGTTCAAAGAGTGACCACATTCCCTCACTGCACACTTCCTTGATAAGTCTCCTAAACCCAAATCCACAGTCAACCAAGAGAGAGCAGGTAATTTGTGTATCATTACGAGTTCAGACCCCTCAGCATGAAGGAACTGATGAAATGTGTGAGTATCAAAGAATCGTAGAATATCCAAGGGAATGGACTTACAAGGATCATTCAGTCCATCTCGTGGGTCCCCAAAGGAACACCCAATAAATAAATAAATAAATAAATCAGATGATGTGTCTGGGAACGTCCAAATGCTTCTTGAACTCCAGCAGGCTTGGTGCTGTGACCACTGCCCTGGGGAGCCTGTTCCAGTGCCTGACCACCTCTGGGTGCAGAACCTTTCCCTAACCCCCAGCCTGACCCTCCCCTGTCCCAGCTCCATGCCGTTCCCTCGGGTCCTGTCGCTGTCCCCAGAGAGCAGAGCTCAGCGCCTGCCCCTCCACTCCCCTGTGAGGGAGCTGCAGGCCGCCATGAGGCCTCCCCTCAGCCTGCTCTGCTCTGGGCTGAACAAACCAAGGGACCTCAGCTGCTCCTTTTAAGTCTTTCCCTCTAGGTCCTTCACCATCCTTGTATCCCTGCTTTGGACTTTCTCTAGCAGCTTTATGGCTTTCTTATACTGTAGTGCCCCAAACTGCACACAGTACTCTAGGTAAAGCCACACAGCGCAGAGCAGTGCAGGACAATCCCTTCCCTCGACTGACTAGCGATGCCATGCTTGATGCACCCCAGGATATGGTTGGCCCTCCTGGCTGTCAGGGCACATTGCTGGCTCATATTCAGCTTGCTACCAACCAAAACCCCCAGGTCCCTCTCTGTGGGGCTGCTCTCCGGCACCTCATCCCCCAGTCTGTATGTTTATAAGCAGGGTTGGCCCTTCCCAGGTGCAGAATCTGACACTTGCTCGTGATAATATTGTTGGTGATTGCCCTGCTCTCTGACTTGTCCAGATCTCTCTGCAAGGCCTTACCACTCTCGATGGAGTCAACAGCTGCAAGCATGAGATGCAGCATAAGGACCCCAATCCATGCAAAGACTCAAAGACAGTATTTGAAAAATCAGTTACAGAGAACTGAATGCTTACATGGAAAACAGAAGCAAATTACAGTGTGGTATTTCTTGTAGAGCATGGTATATTTATAAAGCATAAGACAAATAAGATAAATAAACTCTAACGTAACTGTAATTACTAAGAAACTCAGTAGTGTTTGGCTTTCTCTTTCTCTATGAGCCAAGATCCCTTGCTATAAGGACCAGAGGAAAATCTTTTTGTTTAAGGTAGTGCCCTTTAGCTAAATAGTATTTATGACACAAAATAAGTATTCCTGTTTCTACCCAACAGTGAGTCAAGATACATGGCTGGTTTATTGCAGCACTGTAATTCACAGGCTGCACTAAACCCTTAGGCGCCCATGTTTTAAAGATCCCATTAAATTTCAAGCATGAGACTTCAAAAAAGCACAAAAAAGCTAACAATTTGTTGTGGCTGAAATATGAATTTTGGTGAAGGTAAATGGGAGGTCTGTGGGGATAGGAGGAAAATGGCAGTGGTAGGGTGTTCTAGAGAACGTCTCCTTAGCTTGAGAACCAACAGTGTGTTAGGGGGTAAGAAATAAAAGACTGCATGTCTTTCAGATGTACATACATCTGTTAAAAATTAAAAAAAATAATAAAAATAAAAATAATAATAATAATAAAAAAAAATAAATAATAATAATAAAAAAAAAAAACACTCTTCCATACACTTGAGAACTGCTACTAGATAAAGCTCCCAGCTTTATTTAGCCAGGCTATCCAGCCATCACAGACTACTCAAGTTATGTTCTGCAATTTTTAGAAAAAGCAGATCTTCTGAAATAATTATACATTGATGTATCTATCTGTAGACTATAAATATAATAATAATAATAATAATAAAAACTTTTAAAAATATGCCATCTGTCTATGGAAAGAATCAGTCTAACATTTTTGTTTTACTCTATCAGATACAGCAGTCTGAACTTGCAGGATCTGAAGGTGGATTTAACAAAACAGTTAATATAAAAAGAATAATCTTTCTGTTTACGTAAGAGCTATAAAGAGTTTACTGCCCATTTTATCAATATTAAGACACCATTCAAATGAGTTCACACAAAGTTAGGTATAGTATAATGCCCAACTTGCTCTCGTCAGTTGCAGTATTGATTTATGGGGCCTTACCTAGTGCGTCTTTGTTTGCAATAGTCAACCCTTTCTCGCCTTTTTTCTTCTTCTTCAACTTCATGCCAGCAAATAGCCCCTTTCTGAAAAATTAAGGAAAAGCAATCATTGTAATAGCTTCCAGCCCTTCTCTGTGCTGGACTCTGATTTAAGAACCTGTTGAGAGAGAGATCTGATTTCCATATTATATAATTATATAATGATTTCCCTTCCATTGAAAGAAAACAAGGGAATGCTCTGGATTCTTGCTTCACTTAATTTTGTTTATTTTTAAGATTTGGCAGTGTACAGACAGACATAATGAGAGAAGAGCCAGAGCTTCTTTTCAAACCAAGACAGCAGAAAGAGACAAAAAAGGAAATCCAACTTTCCAGTTCTAATGATTTCTCCACAGATAATTCTTATGCCTGTGATGAGACCACAGATAAAAACTTCTTACAGATTATAGGTTCCAGGTCAAAAGCAGTTTCCCAGTGAATTAAGATAAACATAAAAGCGTTTGTTTAAACTTTATTGGTAAGGATGTGTACTGTGCTGGTGGCACATCCACCACAACAGCTTTTGTCATTTAGTTAGATCTCACTCCCTTCCAGCAGCAAAGCCACAAGCAGAGCTGGACAACAGTTTCTCCTCAAGCTGTGTGTTACAGGGATGCTTCAGACCAGCATCAAACCCAAATACCACTGCATGTAGCTTTTCTGCCCCCACTCCTTCTTATTCTGAACTAGGGAATTAATCTGGCTTAAAACTTAGCCTACTAGAGCTAGGGGGGGTTTAGGCACATCATTTCTCAGATCATGCCTTGTTAAAGTCACTCTACAGCCCCAGTAAGGCTTTCTTATTTCTTGCATTCATTCTGTTTTAGCCAGAGCCCCTTGCCAGGAGCCTACCATCGTCATTCAGGAGAGGCAGGTGTTCATGGGGTGAGGTCCAGCATGGCCCTTGGCTGGCTGCCATCACATATAAAACATGACAAGACACTCATCAGGGACCTACACAGTCCTGCTTTCTGAAAAAAACAATGGCAAAACTCCCTGCAGCAGGCAGTTCAAAGCTGACCTAAGCTAAAGCATCTCTCCCAGCGACAGCACAGAGCCAGACTGGCTATTCAGAGCTTTGTGCTGTTTTGCCTTTTCGTATTTTACTCTCCCATTGGTCCTCCAGCTCTTTTGTGAGTAGAGAGAAAGAGCAGTTGTATTTTGTAGAGCTGGTTTTACAGAGGGGGCGGGGAAGGAAACCTCTCTATAAAAGTCATAGAGTATTTTGCCCTCAACACAGGGTCTTATTTTTCCATCCATAGCCCAGCCCAAAGAAGGCAAAAGAAGGCCCATGAGTCCCTCCTCCTTGGCTGCCAGCCAGCATCATCCCACCAAAGCCTCTTTCTTTGCCCTCTGATGGGGTCCAGCAGCAGCGGTCCTGGAGTAGGACACTGATGCTGTTCTGACTTTTCACAAGTGCAGAACAAAGTATGACTACAAGAGTAATAAATTTATCAGTCTTCAGTTCAGACATGACCTGCTGCTCCAAATTCTGCTCCTCCATGTCCCAGAGCCAAGGCAGGAGTTGATGCACTGCAAGGAAAAACCTTGGGGGGAAGATGGGACTTCTCCCCACTGTCCCTGAGGATGGCTCAGCATAGCATCTCTTCTCAGCAACATGAAAGAGAAACACCACTTTTGCATTAAAGCTGTGCCCAGATTTCTCCTTTCAACTAAAGATTTTGAACAGGGGTTGGGGAGCAGCTGCTGTCCTGCAATTGCATCCCTGAGATATTAAAGTGGGGAAATTTAGCACAGCTGTACTTTGGGAAAGGACTGGCTGGTTTTTGTTTATCTTCATAGTTTTCTTATCTCTTTTTCCTTTAATAAAGTGTGTTTTTAAGCTGCATGATTCATCATTTGAGAGGAGACTGGGGAGTGGAAATCGAATCACTGAGCACTGGAGTGTGTAGTTTAATTTTTCCAGGTTTCCGAAGGATTGAACCAGTGGTTAATAATGATCCTTAAATTCTGCATGTGTCATCTCTTGCTGCCAAACTAGCTTTGGCAAAAAAAATTACAGTAACATAAGAGACATACACAGAAGTTCCTCATTAATGATAAACTGGGCAGTGCTTGGAACAGGGGTGGTCATTAATGGTTTCTTGGCCTTGGATGCCTGAACTAAGACCAAAAAAAAAAAAAAAAAGTAGAGAAACTATTTGGGAAACTATTTTCATTAGATACAACCTCATGGACTTATTTTGAATTAACCAGACCACCCTGACTTATACTCAGAAATCCAAATTCATTGTAAAGGATTCATTTTGCTTTACTTCATGGTGAAAAATTCACGTTGTTGCAGATATTGCCTGATTGTTGTCAGCATAGTTCAAATTTCACATTCTGTATACACAGCAGTGAAATAAATGGTTCTGTTTGCAGGCAATTTGGTCCTCCTCAATTTGAAATGTCACAAAAACTTATATCAGCATTGCTGAAACATTTCATTTTGAAATGTTGAAATTATATACTTTTATATTTTGAAAATAGACTTCTTTACAACTTATTTTTAAAGCTGAGACATTCACTCAAACCCACACAAATTTGTGAGCAGTGGTGGATTTCAACCCACCTAAAACTTCCCTTGTATTAGGGTACTGCTCTCTATCATTTTCCCAATTGTTGGTAGCAATAATTCAAGAGGAGGTCTCTGCTGGCATGATTTCATACTACAGTTTTTCCAAGGAAACAAATATACCTCGCATTTCAGAGGGGGAAACAATCTATAGTGTTTGATAATGTTGTGCTATTAACTCCAGTGACAAAAAAATACAAGTGGGGAAAGTGAAAACACAACACATTTAGGATAATGGCAATATTTTTTTCAGGATTTCCATTGGCCACAAGCATGCAGTGGTAAATAGTCAGAAAATTTTTCCCCCTTGTCATCAGAAATTGTTCACCTGAATTGGAGCAGCAATAAAAATAAGTTTTCTGGGAAAGTGCACAGTCCAGCTAGCCAATCAAGCATGCATCCACTGAGCAAACCTGATAGCAATCAATGCTCAAATACCTGAAATCACCTGCAAACTCAAGGTGCATTTACTTGTGAAGGAAAAGTTACTGCAAACCTGAATATGATATTTAAAATACATATTCAGAGCAAGCATGTTAAGCTTACTGACTGGGCCCAAGAGAAACATCAGCAATTCTGAGTGCAGTCGCAGAAAATTCACAACTTCAATGTGCCAAACAACGCTAAAACCTGACCAGTATTGGTGAAATACATTTAGAAATTTGTGGGGTTTTTTTGTTGTTGTTGTTTGTTTGTTTTTAATCATCATTTAAAGATCATCAAGTCCAACTGCTAACCTCACCTTCTGGGTCTCTCTGCTAAACCACATCCCTTAGTCTCAAAGAGCAATAGAAAGAGCCAAGCTTGGGATAACTCCACGACAAGATTTGTCTTTGAAGCAAACCAGATTTCAGTCCCAGCCTCACCCCACTGGTTACCTTGTCCAAAAACAACTGAGGCCATGCAGAGAAACATCCTTCAAAAATATCAGAGAGACAGCCAGCACAAGGCCTTTGCAGGGCTCAGCTATGGGGAAGGAGGAGCGCACAGGGCCATTTCCCAAGATGGCAGGGTAGCATTCATTACACATGGCATTTGCTGGAGAATCCCCTCTGTAAAGGTCTAAGCCAAATAAATGAAATTATAAAGAAACTGTAGGTATCAATCCCTCACAATAAAGAGACTCCATCACTTTAATATGCAAATTGTTCATCATCCAGTTATAGACTATAAGCTCCAAAGCTCGTGCACATGGGTTGCGTACATGCTGTTTAACAAAATCATTTAGGCTCCTTTAACATACTTTGTGATTACTCTTCTTAGATGATTTGTTCTTTTGGAAAGAAAAACAGTAAGCTCTCCTTAAATTTCCACAAAAGGTAATGCTGTTTAACTCAACTTCAAGCCATAAATCTAATCTGCTGCTGAAAAATGGAAAATTACTTGTAAGTAATCTCCCAAGATTGTGGAAATGTTCACAGGAAAATATTGCCAAGAAAGGAAAACTCCAGGCTTCCTTGCAGTTTCACCATTATTTTGCCAAAGTTATTCGTATCATAAGCCATGCACAAAACTGTTTGGAAGACCCAAAGATGTTGTGAGGAAATATCTCCGGAGTTCCCCAGAGGATCTCCTGGCTGTCAGCAAGGAACAGATATGGCACTGCAAGAATCTGGTAGATCAGGAGGGATTTGGAAAGGAGATTATTTGAGGTGCAGACAGTCTTTCATCTGTCTTTGACCTGTGGTAGTGGTAGTATTGATAAACTTCACTGGAGATTTAGTCCCCATATACTACATGATGGATGGTTGGACCAGATGATCATGGAGGTCTTTTCCAACCTTAATGATTCTATGATGATTCACTAAGACAGACGAGGATTTTGTTCCTTCCTGCAGCCAACAAGCTCATTTATGAGACACTGAAACAAATTAATATCCAAAGAGAAGGTAGAGACAAAAGCCCCTACAGACTACGGACGCGCTTACCTTAGAGGTTTCCCATTGGAATTGCTTTGATTAGAAGGAATTAGCAATCAGCCATCTCAGTTTGTCATGAGAATTGCCAAACACAAACAGGACCAAATCTCTGAGCTCTGTCTGCATGAGAATTGTAAAAAATCTGGAGTAAGGAAAACCTTTTTCTTCTGCATGTGTACAGTGACAATGTGAGTCCTAGTTTGACTGTGATTCATTGAGGATTCCCAGAAGTAAGTGGTGAATAAGAGCGGGATACCAACCACACAGCAACATTTGGTTATACTTGGACTATGTTGGAATTGCACCGGGAATCTATAAGCACAAGGCTTTATTTCCTGTTATCAGTGCCACAGGTCTCTGAATTCATTATCATCCTTCCTGAAAAAGAGTTACTAACTGTACTCCATTCTCATCAAGATTTATCCTGGACAGCTTCCAGATTTCCAGCTTGTCAATTTTCCAAAACATCCTTTGATGCCCTTTCTTTTTCATTGAAGCTGTCCTGTCATCACAGATGCTTCATGATGACATCTTGCACTGCATAATGTTCTCTCAGATATCCAATAATTGCAATTTTCAGACTAATTTAAGGGCAAGCTGACAAGAAAGCACTTCAGACTTGTCAGCATGAGAGTACAAGTGACCTTACTACGCACTAAATCTCCTTGGAGCTTTTCATCATTAAGTTTAAACTTAGTTTCCTCTCAGTCAAAAGACTTCCAGAAGAGAGTTGGCATTTGGGGAGAATACCTCCTTTCTGCACGAATGGTGACACATCATGCATTCAATCTTCACTTCAGGATGCTGGCAACAGATTTAATCCCCAGCAGCAGGGGAGACACTCATCTCACCCAAATCTGGCATTGGCCTCCGACATCATAGGTGCTTTTATCATCAGCAGAAACAAGCAGGCACTTCTAGGGTGCAGGTTACCTAACTCACTCTAAACACTTGCTACAGGATTGAAGAAATCAGTTTTTTCCTCCATTACTTACAGCCCGGAGAACAACCAGCCTGAGCTGTCTAAATGCAGTGGTGCACAGCTTGAGGAGGAACCTTCTGTTGCCTTCCTCTCTGTGCAGCTTTCTACCTTCTGTCCAGGCAAAACCCAGTCCTGGACTTAAACTGCATCAGACAGAGATGCTTGTCAAGACCAGTATACATAGCCATGAGCCCTGGGATGGCTTTCTGTTGTGCTGACACATAAACCGTGCTGGTGGGCACAAAGGAACAGAACCAGGGAGGTGGCAATGGGGGATCCCTGGAGACACAGAGGGCAGGCACTGAAACAAACCCAATTTTATCTGTTACATCTCCAGAGACCATCCAGAAGTCCCCACAGGGACAAGGTGAATGAGCTGCCAGCACACTTCTGGCAGTAGAAAATCCTGAGTGGGGCAGCTGCCTTGCTTCCTCCCCAGGGCCCCTTCCTCCCTGGAAGCAGCAGCCTCAGCACAATTTTTTGGCATCATCATTGCTTAGTTCAGAAATGATCAAAGGATCGTGCAGCTCAGATCTGAGCCAGCTCCAGGGCCTAAGGACTGCAGAGCTGTGAATACAGTAACTGCCTGGGCTGGGAAAGTGTTAGAAACTGAAGAAAGAGGAAAAAAAACACCTTTAGCCTTCTCACATATAAATATAAAGCTTCTTAGGTAGGTCTGCATCTTTGCATTTTGTTATTTGCATGTTGCATATTGTTAGATAATTTCCTTTTTTTTTTTTTTTTTGCCCTTCAGGTCCTTAAAATTCTGTTTCTTTCAACAAAACTCAGTTTTCCAAAGAATTTTGCAGTAAATCAAACAGTATTGCATCAGGGGAATATTCATCTCCAGTTTCTATTTTCCTCAAAATATTCTCTAGGTTATATATTTTCTTTTTCCTTTTTGAATGCCAAAATATAAGAAAGATTCTCAGCCCATTTTATCACTTCGACAATAGGTACTAGTCAAGGAAATTGATAGGAAAAGTAAATTATCTCATCATTTAAACCATTCATTTCAAAGAATAAAACATAATTATAACACAAAGATGGGGCTTCAAAATAAGAATGCTAATCAATCTAAAACTATAATGCAAGCGTAATTGGTTAAATCAACTTTTATTAAGCTAGTATCTAATTTCTGATAACAAATGAAGTTTTCTGGGAAGAAATTAATTGCACTGCATTTAATTGTCATAAAGGGATGAATAAAATAATGTTTATGTACTTGGTCAAACAGAAAGAAACACCTTAATGAACAGTTAATGGTGTATTCATTTCATGCCTTCTTTCCTCAGGATTACAGAGAAGTTAAATGAAATGAACAAACAAGAAATATCTTCCCTTATCTCTTTTTCAGTGCAGGATTGCTTCATACAACATATTGTCAGATACTTCATCCTGATTCAGCAATGAGACTCCCTTTATCCCAAAATCCATTATTTCTGCTGTTGCTCTTTCACAGCCCAGCGCCCTAGCTGTCTTAACTTGTTTCCATTCTTCCTGATTTCCCACTTGACAAGTCCAAGGATTTGCAAATGAAAAACTTCAACTTCTCATGAAGGTGGATACACAATCCTGCATGACCAGCTGCTATTTAAAAATCAGCTGTGGCAAACATACTGGAATCAGTTCTGAAACTTGTTATTCACATTGATGTGACACTGTGGCACTATATGTCTTGTCTGAATTAATAATATATCATTAGCAATTCAGAAACAAAATTGCAAGGCGACAATATCATGGTCTGTGTAATTTATACACTAACTCTTAACTAAGCAGTAATAGGCTCTACATTAGCCGTTACTACTCAGGAAGGAAAATCTGCTGTCTTTATATGTCGTTTATATTCTGCTGTTTTATATGTCCATAAATCCATATAAAATTTTGCTTTAGTGCACTGCAGCAGTCAAAAAGCGAAATTGGTCATTAGGAACTGTAGGAAATGAGATAAAAAATATGATAAAACAACATATACCACTAAATAATTGAATTTTGGCTACTGCTTGCTGCTCCAAATGTCTCATCTCAAAAAGGGATACCAAACTCAGCAGTGGGCAGAAAACACTGCTAAGTGCGATCAGAGGGTGGCAATGGCTCCTGGGAGAGTCTGTTCAGCTGGGAAAATAGATGATAGGCTGTGTTTTTAAGGTAGTGCACCAAGGTAAAAAATAATGCCGTGTGGCACTGAACACAGAACTGGCAGTCATGGAGATGTTCCTGGAGTCTCTGCAAGCAGCAGCTCAGTGTCCAGCATCAGGCAGAAAAGCCAACACTATGCTGGGTATCATCAGGACAGGTGTTAGGAACAATCCAGTGGGTGTCATTTTGCCTCTAAAGCATTGGTGAACCCACATGGAATCATAAACACCAGAAGTCACGCTGCATTTGAATCATGAATAGGCTCATTACAGCACTTCTGTCAAAATGATCAAAGTGCGCCATACGAGCTTTTGCCAGAATTATGCCTAATCGGGCAGAAAGCCTGATAGTGAAAAACTAATCCATTCTTGGAGCACATTTGGACAGCAATGTGAGTTTATCCTCAATTAGTGCTGCCTCCTGTGACTACCGTGCTCTTGATCAGATACGTGGATCTACTGTACTAACTGCGGCTGAAGGGGTGTTTTGAAAACAGCTGTAAAATAGGGAATGACATGGAAGAAATGAGCAAAGGAGTTTTTCAGTCCTCAAACCACTCAATCTGGTGACGAGTTTAAAAACAAATGAGCAAAAGTGTTCCTCAGCAAGACATGTAAATCATATAACTCATTGCAAGGAAAAGAGAGACCAAAGAATTCAAGAGGTTTCACACACATTTATGGAGGTTGCTGATGGGGGTCCTAATGCCCATGCAGCTCAAACTGCATGAACTACTGGGGGCAGGTCACTGGCTCATACCTGTTTCCCAAACTCACTTCCCAAGTATCCACCCTTGGCCCCACTTGGGAAACAGAAACTGGAGAGAAGGAGACCTTACAATCTGATCCAGTTGCTCCCACCTTCTTGGTGCTTTAATTAAAAAGTATTTACCTAGATGCTGTTATACACAAAATGAATGAAAGATTCATTTTGTGAAATACCAGGTATATTCAAGCACAGTCTGGACAAGTATAATTCAAAGTTTTGATCTGTGAACACTGTCACCACAATTTAAACTCCAAAGCTCTGAGGAGGCTTCAGAGACGGCAGCACCACAGCACAGGCCTTCTGCAAATGCCAGCCATTTACCAGGCACACAAAACCCTTGTTCTTCCCAACCCTTCCCCTTCTGCAGGAGGGCAATGACTTGCGACTGACACATTCAACATTACTTGGTAAGTCACAACGGCAATGAAACCACATCTTGAATGTATGTAAATTAAGAGTCATACTCGGTAGCTTTTCTTATGTCAATGCAAAAAAACTGGCTAACAGACCTAATAAACACAATCACACACCCACAAAATAAAGAATGCAGGTATTACACCCAGGGGCGGTATTTCTCTTGTTCCTGCACCACTTCGAGTTCTTTCCCTTCTCACAGGGAGTTTGAAACATCACCAGCCAGACTGAAAAAATCTTACCTTGACTTCATGCAGGTAGAAGCGACTGCAGAAAACACAAGGCAGCATGGAAGAGACAAACAGAAGCAGTAATAATCACTCCTGCCATGAGCAAGCAAACATACACTAGAGGATTTGTGTATTTTCCTCCAGGAAGAAGTCTTCATATATGACCAGCTGAATTTAAATCAACCCTTGGAAGAGTTCCCCGAGGGCATCAGCCATACCTGTGGGCCTGAGGTGCCACTGCTGAGGGTTCCATCCTGCTGTTTTCCTTCCAGTCGCTGCCTTTTACATTGCGAGCAGGCTCTCCAACCTCGTATTTCCATATGTAGGCAGCAGGTAGCAAACCTGGTGCCTGGTTAGTCCAGTTGGTAAACACTGAACCGGAACAAAGACTTCTCCCTGTGCCAACATTAACTCCTCTTGCTCTGGGGAGGTCTACAGGAGCCACACGCCGCTCTCCTCCAACAGCACCGAGCCAGAAGGACTCTGAGATCTTCTCAACACCAAGACATCTTGGAGGGGGTTGGCTCCAGAGTGAGTAACCCCTCTCTGGGACACTTCACCTATTTTAAGTATTTGTGTATTTGTGCTCAGCTATTATTAAGTTAGAATTTTGTTTTATTTTCTCTATTTTCTTTCTATATCCATCCATAGGTTGCCTGACTCCTCTCTATTGCAGCTCAGCATACAAAGCTCTGGGTTATATCTCTCCTTTCTTCTCCTCCCATTGTCCCAGTTAATACAGCATGCCATTTTTAGCCACTAAGCTTGCAAATTATTCACAACTCGTGCCTCCTGTCTTGTATATACAGCTACTTCTTGACATTTCCTGTTGGACATACTCCAGTCCTCGAGGAGAGCAGGTTACAGACGCACAGGACCTCTTTTGTTCTGCACTTCCCATAAGACCTTTTTCACACTGTTCTTAACCTTTCCTGATGCAAATAAGAGGGAGCTGACCCATAGAGGTGAAGAACTACAGGCATGAGGCTGAAATTCTCTCCAAGGACACTTTTGGAACTATGTATTTGAATTTTGGGGCAAATTCATTCCTCCCAAGATACATAAAGTTTCCTGCTATGATGAAGAACCCATAGCATGTGAAGCATCAGTGGTTTTACTGGAATGAGAAGTGCAGCAGAGAAATGGAAGAGCTTTGTGCAGCTTAACCCAAGTGATTGGCCAGATTCAGATTTCTGTATTCTTTTGTTTCTCTTGGATGACTTCTGGGAGATGGCTGCCTCTGCAGGCCTGCTGTTTGCTCTGTTTGGTTCAATGGGGCACAAGGTTGCAGCCAGGAAGCTGCCCTGCCCTACAGTGCCCCAGTCACACTCACTTGACTTGAGCAGATGGGCAAAGCTCTGCTAGGAGGAGAAATGCTAATTAAATCAGATAGCTCTTACAATGCTATATCTCTAAAAAGCACACACAAAATCCCTTTTTCCTCAGTGGAGCAGAAAATGATTTTTTTTTCATTCTTCCTTCTGAAGTTTGCATTTAGGCTAAAGTTCTTATTCTGTCTTTTTATCAGGGTATTTTACATCAGTTCATTTTCTCGCTTTCTCTCATACTCTTTCTGTTTATACCACAAGCAAGCCACCATCAAAAATAAGCACGATAACAAAAATCACCTGCAGCATACCTCTTAAGTTTGGGCGATGGCATGTCTATGCCCTGGGTGGCCACTGTTGCTTTAGCTGTCCCTAATTCTAAATCTAAACGGACTTAATAACTTCTTCAGAAAATAAATAAATAAATAAATAAATAGATAGATAAATAAAAAGCCATCAGTTGCACTAAGGAAGAGTACAACAATGTTTGGTAGCTCCTCTAGTTCAGACAGACATTTCATCGCATAGCTTCCAACTACATTTCCCTTGGAGGGCTGAATTTATATTCATTACCAATAGGATGGTTTCACTAACATGCCCTTTTTTTTTTACTTTTTAATTTTTTTTTTTTGAGTTGGAAGGGACCTCAAAGATCATCTACTTCCAACCTCCCCGCCCTGGTCAGGGACACCTTCCACTAGACCATGTTGCCCAGAGCCCCGTCCAACCTTGACCACAGGAGCCCCTCTTTTGGGCTGCTCTCTGTGGGCACAGGGCAGGAGGCCCCCTGGCTGCTTGAGATTTAAGCACAGAAACATCAAGGAAAGGCTGCAAGGGTGTTACCTCCTGTTCTCCCTGCCAAGAAGGACCACATCACTACATTTCCAGCTGCAACTCCTGCTCATGTATCCCAGATTTTATGTTTCCAGAGCTACCGTGCAACAAGTAGAGCAGAAGCAGACTCCATACATGCACAAGTGTTGAAATCAATCTATATTTGCAGAGCACCTAGTGCAACTGGGAGTCCTACCCTAGGAACTATCCTTTTCTTTTATTATTGATGATTAAAAGAGTGATAGCTGCTATCCAGAAGGTAAATGCTGAATTATTTAAATCACTCTACGTGATGTTTCCTTCCTGCATGACCATTGTACTGATAATTCCTCTCCCCTCACCATTTGCCTTTCTTCCAACTCAGTAGGTTCCTAGCCCCTACCTGCCATCCTATCAGGAGCAGTGAAAAATGTCACCAGAATAAATCTAGCTATTGCTGTGCCACAGAGTAAACGTTCCCTGAGGCTCACTGTGTCCAGTGAAGGGATAACAGCCTTCAGGCAGCTGATAGCCAAACCTGGAGTTTTCTTCAGCAGAGTCTGGCATCATCATACTGGAATTGGTACCAAACGAAGGGGCCTGGATCTAGCCCTGGTGTTAGCAGAGGGAAGTGGTAGCAAACAGCCCCAGAGGCACCCTGCCTTCACCAAAACACTCCTACCACAAACCCCTGTTCTGTTCCGATCTGTCAAATCTGCTCTGTCGAATCTGTCAAGATTGCCACCACAGCAAGCTGTAGAAAATGCTGTTATTTTTTTTTTTTTTTTTTTCTGATTCCGAGGCTGAACAGAAAACTCATTTTTACTTACAAAAGAGGTGTTTCTCTGAGCTGCCTGAAAAATCAATGTGGGGGCTGTGCCCAGCGCCAAGCCACAGGACACTTAGGAGTGTAAATGAACAGAAAGCTTACGTAAGGGCAGGTTTTCAATAGTCAATATGTTTTTAAAAGCACCTCAGCCTCTCTCCTCATAAACAAGCAGTGCAGTCCTGGGCTAAGCCAGGCCTCCAGTGGAAAGAAAAGGATAAGAAGAAAGTCAAAGTGTGCAGTCTATTTCCAGCCTCACTCCTGCTACATCCATTAAGTTATGCAGCTTTGGGTGCTCTGTTCAGCTAATGGATGTAAAAAATTTCCCTGTCCCATGGGAAAAGCATCAGGAGGCTTCCATGTTGCTTGAGAAGTGGTGTGATCTGAACCACAGCATTTATAGCAATGGGTTGGTGCATCCAAAGAAAGGCCCCATTGGTTCCTCACAACTGCTGGAGGCACTTAGCCATTAATATGTTTTGGTTTGGGTTGCTCTAATGGGTACAGAACATTGTTCTCAATTGCCTTTGAAACTTTGAGGGACTCGGTGCCCTGTGGGATTTGGAGGGAGCCAAGTGATCCCAAACTGGGCACATAGCTGCCAGATGCAAGGAGCTAAGAACAGCATTTGACTCCTGTTGTGGTATGTCAACCTGAACCATAAATCATCTGCTTCTAGGGAATCCTCTAAGTGTTGGAACAACGTTATTTGAGAGAAAGTGATACTTTGTTAGAAAAAATGAGAAGCTTAAATAGGCCGTCTCCTCAGCAGGTATTAACCAGACATGTTATCTCAGTGACTGGGTGACCCCAAAACTGAAATTACTGCAATTTTTGATGGAGGATTCTGTGTGTTGAAATCTAGGCAGAAGCATCTAGCTCATGGTCCACCTGAAAGTAAGTAAAGAGGTTTGATGGAGCCTGGTATAAAAAGCAGAATTTGACTTTAAGTCAAATTTTAAGTCAAATTTTAAGAATTTGACTATAAGTGATGTTGCAGAGCTGATCACAGACCAAGAGAAGTACAGATACAGAAGCATCTATTCAGGACCAGAGCAGGAGCTTTGGGGCAGCTTTGGTGTTGCAGTGCAGGTGGCTGGGGATGGAGAGCCAGAGCCTGCCGACCTCTGCACGTCCTGGCTGGTGCAGGGCAATGTTGTTGGGTTACCCTCAGTGAGTGCATTTCTTAATGAATATTGAACTCATGTAAAGGAAAAGATTGCAGGTTTGAACAATAAAAGAAAAGCCTTGTGAGCAGGTGAGCAGCTGCTGGCAAGCAATTCCATGTCCCTGCAACCCCTTTTCCCCTCCCACCTACCTGTCTGTACAAAAGCTGCTCCTACGTTGTGGTCTAACTGCCTAACTCAGACACCTGCTAATGCCTTTGGTTCCACTTTTGTCATGCCATAAAAATTTCCTGTATTTATAACAGTAAGGAAGCATCGGTGACAGACTTGGGACTGCTCTGCAAAAGAAACTCCTTCAGTTGGCAAAGCACAGAGCAGTTTTATGCCAGGTCAGCCTGGAGGGGTCTATAAGCAGCCTGTAATTAGTGCTGGTGCCTCACTTAGCACCCTGTGGATGTAAAACTGAGCCTGGGTCTCAGTCCTGGGCAGGAACTGATCAGGCCTTTGATCACACGAGGCCAGGCAATACAAACGTCCCTTATCAAGCTGTTTCTCACAGATAGTGCGGAGTCCCGGCATTCAAGCTTGTGTTCTGCAGTTCAGCTGCACATCCTGCTTCTCCCCTAGGGACTTGTTATTTTACCATACTCCAAATGTATTTAATCTTCAACTTTCCAAAGACTGTTGGCAAGATTTGTCAGCAAATTACTGTGGAGCTAGAAGAGAAAAGGAATAATAAGTCCCATCTGGGAGGGCTTAGTGCACAGTAAGATGTAAGCTTTGGGCACGGCTGTAGAGTCAGCTCCATAGTAGAAATCAGTCTCTTGACAAGGTGAGGACTAAGCCACAGCTATTTAACTCCTCTCCCTCCTTTCCCCACACATATGTTCCCCGTTGTTGAAGGCTTTCTGGAACATGGATACAAAACATCCTTAGGACTGGCCTTTTTTGTACTAGGTGCTGTCAGTCCCCACTGTCAGCTCAGCACAGGGCCCTGCATCCAGCTGTTAGGACTCATTGCCCAAAACTGCAACCCACAAACTGCTGGCTGTTTCGTTTCTCTCCAGTGATGTTGCAAAATATCCTGGGAATGCCAGTTAAGCAATGACATTTGCAAAAATGCTTCTGTTTCATCAGCACATTGTTAGCACTGGAACACAACCATTGGCTGTTCAGCAGCAAAGACTTAATCCCAAACAAATCCTTTCTGGCGTAGGGACAAAACCAGAATGTTTGCTGCAGGAAGTGCTCAGCATCTGAACTCCCTACATACATGAAGAGATTCTTTACCAAGTAGGCATGAAGTTTAAACACTGTTCAGGAGGCTGAGAAGGCTGGTTTCAAACAAAAACGTGTCTGAGCACAATGCAGTTCAGAAGTCAGTCTACCTGGCAGACAGCTTGTTTTTTGTGTTAGGTTGGGGTTTTGGTTTTGTTTTCATTTTTTTCTCAGCTGCAGAAAAGTTGTCGTTCACCTTACCAAGTCCACAACAGGTATAAAGATCCAACATGAGAAGACCTGCCGGCACACAGAAGGACCCTGTGTTGGGCACACACGGGGAAGATAAGGGATGCAGGCTACCCTCCCAGAGTTTTACCAAAAGCAACTGCCAGTTCTGGAGCACATAATTCTGCATTTGTAGCTGCATGCGTATGAGATCGTAATTTTTGCACTGCCAATATGCTCGCAACACTCCCTGATTTCCTATGTCCCTGCAATCCTGCATCACCAACACCAACTCTCTCTCCTTTTAAAATTTATTTTTCCATCTTAAACCTACTCTTATGGTGCCTAATTCAGCCCTAGTCTGAATAATAACAAAACAGATTAAAAGCTTCTCCTAGACAAGAGGCTACTAGCAGGTGTTTCTGACATGTCTTGAAGTGGGACAAATATCCCACTTCTCTTAAAGCACTAAGAATTAATTTATTTCTGGTTCAGTGGGGCTGTCAAATGCAACAGCTTAACAGTTATGCCAGAATAGCCTCTTGTTTTGCACTGCTTTAATCTTCAGTATGATTTTAGAGGGTTACCTGCCTAACAGATTTATATATTTTCAAAGTCAGAGAGCAGCTTCTGCCTTCAGCCGTGCTACAGGTACCAAGCTCAAACTGAGCATTTTTTGAAATGGCTGGTGCAGAAATTCTGTCCAGGTTCAGACAACAGTCATCACAGGGTGATTTGCATTCCATTCTCGATATCTTGTACATAACAGACTGAAAAAAACTCCTTCCTCATCTAGGCCTGAACTAATCAAGAGAGAGAGAGAAATAACATCACCTTGAGCAGTTATTTGTAGAGCACTGCCAAACCCAAATCCGTGGGAAATTCCAAAGGGGATGTGGGACAGCTGCCATGGGACAGCTGCCACCCAGCCCCAGGTGGCCTTCTGGGAGGTACCAATGGTCAGCCACAAGTACATGTCCTTCATGCTGATGCTCTCAAACCCCTTTAATCCAGAAAGTCAGTGTCCATTTGTATTGCAGCAATTCAGTTTCTATTTGCTGCCAGAAAATCCAAGCTTGGAAACAGAAAGTGTTCAGGAAGAAACTGGACTTTCAAAAATAAAAAATAAAAAATACCCTTTCATCCAAAGCCAGCTGTATCTTGCAGGTAAGAGGACCAAATGTTTCTCAGACAAATATCTCCTCTCTCCACTTTTACCATAGCCAACAACATAACATCATTCATCAATATTGCTCTTTTATTTCACTGCAGTTGGAGGGAAGCTGTTCAAAGAAATGATAAAATCTCTAGAGGACTAGTGCCTCAAATAAACACCTTTATATCTCGGTATTTGCTTCTCATCAACATCCCTGAAAGCACCATGCCTTCACAAGGTGCAACTCAAGGGAGCTTGCTGTTCTGGGATGTGAGTCGCTCCTTTTCCAAGGAGCACATTTGGTTGAATGGAGCTCTTTTGGTTCCTGGGGTATTCCTCTTGGTGTTTGGAAGCAGCCAAGCTCCAGTAGTTGCCACTAGCGTTGGTAGTATCAGAGGTGAAAATGGCTGGTCACAAATAGCTGTCCGTGTAGTCCGGCGAGGTGCCTGTCTTGCAAAGATTTGGAATCAAGCCCTTTGCAAAGGATCAGGTCTGCAGCCCCCGTGCTTCAGATTTCACTAGTATTCTACTGGGATTATTTAATTTAAAAAAAAAAAAAAAAAAAAAAAAGCAAACAAACATGATATAAGGTATGGATTGTGTGAAGAAAGATTGTTGAAGGAATGACTTCTGTATAAGCACACAGAGAAATAAGTAATGTCCTACTGATGTTACTCACAGAAGGAAACAATACATCACTGGTTGATCACTCACAAAGCAAATGTCAACCAACACCCACAAATCCTTTTCCTCTGTGCAGCTTTTGAGCGACTCTCATCCAGGCCTGTAGCATTGCATGGGATTGTTGTGGCTAAAGTGCAGGACCCGGCACTTAGCCCTGTTGAACTTCATCCCATTGGTGTCTGCCCATCGACCCATCCTGTCCAGGTCCCTCTGCAGGGCCTTCCTACCCTCCAGCAGATCGACACTTCCCCCCAGCTTGGTGTCATCTGCAAACTTACTGAGGGTGCACTCAATTTCCTCATCCAAATCATCAATAAAGATATTAAAGAGGATGGGCCCCAGCACCGATCCGTGGGGAACACCACTGGTGACTAGTCACCAGCTGGATTTCACTCCATTCACCACCACTCTCTGGGTTCGGCTGTCCAGCCAGTTTTTAACCCAGCCAGGAGTGTACCTGTCCAAGCTATGGGTTGCCAGCTTCTCCAGAATACTGTGGGAGACCTGGTCAAAGGCCTTGCTGAAGTCTAGGTAGACTACATCAACAGGCCTTCCCCCATCCACCAGGTGGGTCACCCAGTCATAGAAGGAGATGAGGTTGGTCAGGCAGGACTTGGCTTTCATGAAACCATGGTTGTGTTTGGAACACAAGTCTTAAGAGGAGCGACTGACGAAACTGGGGTTGTTTAGTCTGGAGAAGAGGGAGGCTCAGGGGACACGTCATTGCTCTCTACAACAGCCTGAAAGGAAGGTGTGGGGAGCTGGGGGTCGGCCTCTTCTCACAGGTAACTAGTGATAGGACTAGAGGGAATGGCCTCAAGTTGCCCCAGGGGAGGTTCAGGTTGGAAATGAGGAGACATTTCTTCTCAGAAAGAGCAGTCAGGCATTGGGACAGGTTGCCCAGGGAGGTGGTGGAGTCACCGTCCCTGGGGGTGTTCAAGGAAAGGTTGGACGTGGTGCTTAGGGACATGGTTTAGTGGGTGACATTGGTGGTAGGGTTGGACCAGATGATCTCAGAGGTCTTTTCCAACCTTAATGATTCTATGATGCTATGATTTTTGTCACAATTAGTTCATTATAGCAAGTCTCTTTTTTATCTCCTTGAATTCTGTGCTACCAACAAATCCCCAGTCTGAATGAACGTCATCTGGAGCAGTGTGAGATGCAGAGAGACAACACAGCCATTTGTTGTTGGTGTTGAGACCATCCTTCAACATCTCTGTCCTTGAGGAAGCCATAGTGCACAGCAGAATTTTTGACCCCTTTGTTTTCATTAAGGAGATACCAAAGCCTCATGGTTTTTCATATTTGTAGTCCATTGTAAGAGCTGTGTCTTTTTCCACTCACTTTTGTGAGGGCAGAGTTTTTGATGGTGCTGGCTAAAATTAGAAAGCCATCATTTTCATGCTAGCCAAAGCCTTGAGCTACAGCTTAGAAGAGATAGAGTCCATGAGGACAGGGATCAGACACAACTGAGTTGCTTAGTAGGAGAACAGACCATTAACTGCAGGAAACCACAAGTAATTTCACTTAACATAAATGTCTGTCATTGCAGGCTAAATTCAATCAAATTACCTCCTATTTTCTAAGAGTGTGCAAGCCCGGAGTTACAGCCAATCAGGCAGAGCGTGTGCATCAGCCTCAGGCTGAATGTGCAGACTGGATAAAAGGAAAGCTTATTTTCAGGCTTTTTGCATGGCTCCAGCCTGCACAACCAGAAGCACCAAATGTTAAAATACCTATTGTAACAGGAAAAAAATTTATGTTTCCAGAATTCTAGCAAAATGCCCAGAAAACCCATCTCATCTCCTCTGAAAACAGCAAGAGTCAAGACCTTAGAAGAAAACGACACTTGGCTTTTGTGTTGACATTTCCAAAGGTGCAGCTTAGAAAAAAAAAAAAAAAAAAGCAAACAACCAAATATCCAATCCATCCCAGGAACGAAGACTTCCAGGTGACTTTCATATGAAAATAACTTAGGAAATACGGATTAATACTGAGAAAGAAATTAGGCCAGAAGTTCAGCTGGTGTCCACCAGCACAGTACCTCTGACGGCCTACCCACTTACACCAGGTAGATGCAGCTCAGCCACATGGCCAGCAATTTCATCACAAAGCAGAGAAGACAGTCAGAAAACAGAGAAGACCCCATAAAATCACAGTATGGGGTTTATTTGAGTTGCCACAAATCTAGACAAATTCGTCTCACATGACTTCAGGCATCTACAGGTAGGCTGCTACATCCCAGTGAGTCAACCCAGAAGTCACCCCAATCAGCATCAAGCAGGTGTCAGAAATGTTTCCAAATGGATCAGGCACAGAAGAGTCCATTTCTCCTCATCAACTGGAAAGGGAGTCTAGACACTTGAGACATCTACATTTGTCCCTATGAATACCATTCTTGTGTGGAAAGCACAGCCTAAGGAATAATGTATAATGGCAACAACAAAATACATCAAAATTTGTTGGAGACAGAAGACAAATCTCCTCACCCAGCGTGAGATTATCCATCACCCTGCCCTGACAGAGCATTAAGTGACATTACAAAGCCTGTCTGTGCCACCAGTGCTTTGGTCCTCAAATGCCACCTGGTGGCCCTTCTTCGAAATCCTGAAGGGTCATTACGGGCAGGCTTGGAGGGTAAAAAGGGCTGTGTTTTGTCCTGCAAATAGGAAGGTTTTTGCAGGAATGGAGATGTCTACAATCTATTGAACATATTAATCTGATGGGCTTTTGATAGAGAGTTTCAGGCAGGAGTGAACATCCACGGAAACAGTACAAAATATAACAGAAAGAAACAATGGGAAAAAATGCATGAGAAGAGATTCAGCAAAACTTCCCTTAGGTGTGCACAGCGTGACTGCATTGCTAGGGGACTCTCCCCTCCCTTTGCCTCAGCAGCTGTGCAGATGAGAATTCATAGCTCAGAGGGATGACAATTCCCTGAATGCTTACAGAGAAACCTAAACCAGTGACAGTGTCAGCATAGTCAGATGCTTCTTGCAGCCGCGCAGAACTTGCCAAGGGAGGTGCAGCTTCTTCCTTGCCATGCTTGGTGTGGTTTCTCTGAAAAATTCCCCATGTCTACCTCAATCCAAAACTGCCCTCGTAATTTTATTTCCAATGCTGTACACAATGCAGCTGCCTGCCAGCAGCCTCACAGCAGTCTGACTATGGAGTGGCAAAGAGATACGCCCAACTGTGTGCTTTGTTTTCCATTGTAAAAGGATTCGGAGTCTTATTTATAACAATTGATTAATTAAAAAAAAAAAAAAAAAAAAAAAAAAATAAATTTACACAATCATAAGAAGTTGTGTTTTTTTTTTTTTTTATTATTATTATTATTATTATTATTATTCTTACTGGATCACGTTCTGCTGTCTGGTGAGCCAGTGCAAACCTTAGAACAATTATTTATTTCTCTAGAACTATACCAGACCTGCATCTGAGATGATCACTGTGTAGAATGCCAGCTATTACACACTTTACCTACTTCCCACAGAAATTGGTTTCACTTCAGTAGTTACAATAGCAGTGCATAAGAAAACAAGACTATGAGCAGAGTAAAATACCAGATACTTCAGCATCCACAAAGAAAACATCTTTTGATGTCAGAGCAATCTAAGGAAAGGGCCCACTGTCTTGCAGCAAGCAAGAAATTGGTATTGATATTTCTGGATTGGGTTCTGTGCAATTTCAAATTTTCCTTTGAACAATTCAAATGTCCAACTGCATTAGCACTGCTTGTTTACAATGCTTTTCACTGTTGCGACTGTATTTTCTTAAAAAAATAAAATAAAATAAAATAAAATAATAAACTGTTTAGAGTCAGTTATTAAATCCCTGAACCTGGGAGCTCTGGAGCAGAGCCTAATCCAACACCCCAAGCAATTGATGGAGATTTCTGTTTTCTGCAGGATCAGATCCACAGAGCAGTAAATGACTCAGGCTCCAGGACCATGTAACTCTCTCAGCAGAAAAAAAAATAAAAATAAAATAAAAATATGTTTCAACAGAAGGAATAGGAAAGTTGATCTAAATGTGAGCTATTTTGGTAATTTTTTGGGGCTGCTTCAAAGAAGAAAGCAAAATAGGGAAATAAAACATACTTTTCACAAACAAAACCTTGTACAGTTGTCCTAAAGTTTAGGGCAGGCACAAAATAGATTTTGTCACTAGGCTAAATTTATTTAATCTCTAACTTTCATTTGCTATTTATATAATTTAATTTATGGTAAGTTCTCAAGCAAATCATCTAAGCACATTGGCCAAGCTTTGATCTCACTCAGTTCCACATCTCTGAGCCCCTAGTGACTCTGCAAAATCCATGAAAAATTTCTGGGTTTGGTCTGCTACAGCCAGGGCAGAATTTGATTGCTAGTATCATATTCAGAAATACTGCAAAAGAAGGCAGAAACAAGAAAATACTCTATAAACAGGACATCCTATGTAAATCATCTAATTGTGAACAGAAATACAGACACATGCAAATAAACTTGGATATATGCACACGTATACAGTCATAGGCACAGACACCCATACATTTCTCTCTTTTCTTTCAGGAAAAAGCCAGTATTCTTTGCTTACAACAAACAAGCACTTCACAATTTAGGGCAAATTCTCAGCTCATAAATTGGATTAATTTCATGAAACAAAGGCTGTTTCTAGGAGCTGACCTGATCACTAGAAGATTAAAGTGTCAAATTTTGCCCTTATTCAATAGGATATATTGTATTATTGAAAATTGTTGAAAATATCCTGTTGAAATTTTGCCTTTATTCAATAGAAATATAATTATCCTACAGACTAAGTCCCAAACTAGAGCAGCCTAAGTGATTTCTGTTCCCACTGCTGGGCTGATACACACCAACTGTGAGCCAGGGCAATCCCAAAGATATCACACTTCTAAAAACAATGGACAGGAAACAAAATAAAACTAAACTGAACAATAATTTTTAAAAAATAAAGGCACAATAAAATATGCTTGCCAGAGACATTCATCTCCTCCCATTTGCAGTTCAGCGGAACTAATGCCCTTTCTTTAAAGACTTTTAAAGGATAAACCTGTACCAATACAAAACTTGCTGACATAAATAAAACTCTCACATAAGCAGCTGAATGTTAAAATTGAGTCTTTAATTATTTCTAAACATCTTTTTTTTTCTTCCTGTAGGATGTCTTGCATTTTCACTGTCAAAAATAATGGAAAAAGTAGAAGAGGCATTACCTTCCCTTTTTTTCCTCCATCTCTTATGCTTTAGTGTCAAGCTGGCCTTCAGCAACTCATCCAGCACTTGCAAGACATATCCCTCTTCTTCCGTTGGCTGCCACAGGGATTCTGCCTGTGTTTATGATTAACTCACCAAGATACCCACCACACTAGGGTGAGGCTGTTTAAACACTTAATTGTATTCATGACTCTTTTCTTATTCTAGATAAGGTTTCCCAAAGCACTGGAGTATGCAATGTAGTTAACTGTTTAGTGAAGCCTCTCAAAACTCAGAGAGTTTGGCTCACTGAGCTTCTTTACAGGGACATTTTTTGCTTCTCCTGCTGTGAGTGGGTTTTCCTTGCCACCATGGTCAGGCAGGACCAGCACATGGCCCAGACTTTTTTTGCATTTTTGCATTTTGGCTCATAAAACAGATCCAGAAACACAACAGCCTGATGTTTTGAGGTGCTACTACGCCAAAATGGGGGATGCATTTCCATTTGCAGGGTTTCATTCAGTTCAGGTATTTGCTGCACTGATATATTTTCTTCTCCTTGTCCATGCTCACACACCCTCACCAGACTCTCCAATCCAGACCACTCTTCCCACAGTACAAAGATCCCAACAAAATCAATGGAAGTTTAGCCAAGATGTTAGAGGCTGGTAGAGTGGATAGGCACAAGTTCAGGAGGTCAGTCCCCTCAGGGGTTCATAGATACTGCCCCCTGTATGTCCTGTATATAAGGAAAACAAATTTCATGATGAGGACAGTCAAATTTTAGCACAATCTGCTCAATGACTTTGCACTGTCTCTGTTCCTGCAGGCGTTCAAAATCTGGTTGGACAAAGTCCCAAGAAACCTGGTCTGAGTCCATGACTGACCCTGCTTTGAGAAGGAGGTTGGGCCACAGACCACCTGAGGTCCCTTCCAACCGCAGTTCTCCTGTGATCCTATTCATGATCCTATATTTTGATACTGGTAATGCCGTAGGTAGGTTTATCAGGATTTGGAGCATGGGTTGAGGATGAAATCTGCTCCCTGTAGTGGCACTGATGTTATGGTGTCCACACAAGTCATACATTCTCTCTGAACTACAACTTAACTCATCTGCAGTATGGGAACAGTTCCTTGTTTCCCTAGGGCTTTTGCAAGCATAATATAAAACTTTCAGATGATTCATACAGCAAATGATGCTCTGTCACGCAATGATGCTCTATCATAGCAACACAGCAAATACAGCATTTCCATTAGTCTCTGGAACAATAAACTCTGGAACAAAGCATAGCCATATTTCTAGCAATATCTTGGTCAACCTAATGAAGCCAACTGAACATGCTGACCAAATGCAGAGGGTGGTAACTACCTGATCCTTTTCTCTTTCACATCAGACATACATACATGCTTCATTGTGCTGCAAAGTTCTGCAAAAGTAAACCTATTTCATGTACTTAAAAATGCCACTTATACAAGAGTATGAACAGAGACAATTAAGACAATTAGCACAAAAAGAAGAGACTTGGCTCACTGTGCAGTACTTTGCCTATACACTCATTTTGCTACTCAGTTCAGTAGCTTCGCAACACATGTTCAAGTGCTGCCGAAGAGTCATGTTGAGGAGCAAATGAGAAAGAAAAGAAAAGCCTGATCTCCTGGTGAGAAGAGTGTCTTACATCATGAAGGTTAATTTGGATCTTTTCAAACAGAAAATGCTCTCCAGCTTGGCTAAAAACAGGTTGTGTCAGAAGGACACAATAAAGAGCATCAACATTTGTTATAATGTTTTATTATTTTGCTTTAGGTTGCGTGACTCTTTTAGCACTTGGCCACTTGTTGTATGTGCTAAGGAAAACACAAAAGGACACGTTCATACCATCTAGTCTAGACATTTTTCACTGGTGGGGTTTCACAGTGCAATCTGAGCCAATTTAACAGCTCACTGCTGCTGAAAAAGGACAGAGACATCGGTGCCTTTACCAATCCCCTCTTCTGCTCCCAGCCATGTCTCTCCTGCTTATGTTATGCCAACTATAGCAATGCTGCTCTGAGGCACTTTAACTCACTAAACCACCAGAAACAAATGGGCAATTTGGAACTGGTTTGTAGGATGAATGAGGGAGTCTGGAGGAAGGAGGAAAGGAGTGAGAGCCATCACACAGTGGGGAGCAAGAAGAAAGATGGAACCAAGTTGGCTTGGATGCTTGTGAAAAGCCTGCCTTAACTATTCATTTAACTCCAGTCATGAAGGTACCAGGACTGCCATTTCTTTCTTCCTTCACCCAAAGACAGATTTATCCTGACATAGCTGAGAAAGCGCTCTAGGTATGTCTAGGTAGGTGCTCAGTAAAACAGCAGCTGGAGACAGGAGAGGACCCTGTTTCATAAATAAGGGTGCAAAGGAAGCAATTCAACTGCCTCAGCAGGGACAATGAATGTCATCTCTGGTACCTCAGGACATCACGAGTGACCTCCCTTCACTGCTCCAGAAATGTGTACCTGTCCCATGGATCCCATGCTACAAATGCCAGCCCCTTGTGGGTGACTGAGAACCCTGGTATCTCTAATGGTACTGGGTACCTGTGTATATGTGGCCTCATCTTGCACATCATGCAGCAGATTAGGGGAACTGAGAATGATCCACTAGTTTTCAGTAGGCAGTGCTTCAGGGCTGAGTTCTGAAAATTGTTTCAAATAAAACAGAGGACAGAAAGTCAATCTTTTGTAAAATCATTCCAAGGTGTTCTGGATGAAGTTCAGTCAGTCCAGCTCCCACATTCAAGGGAGTTTGCCTCTCACAGCCCTGACCTCTCTCACTCTGCTTTTTATCTGGAGCTCAGTTAGCTCAGTGGGTATTATAACCACCATAGATCGTTACTTTGCAGAGCTGATGCAGTTTCTTTCACATTTAGGACACTGATCCATCTTAAGGAAGAAGAATCACCTCACATGGTACCTGACATCCAGCAGGGTCCAGCTGCCCTCAGTTCACCACACCAGGGCACTTCCTAATGTACTAGGCCAAAGGAGGCGAGCAGAGCTGTGCTTCACTGCTCTCCGTGGACAAGGAAGGAGCTTTATGAGATTAAGTGACATTAAGTTCACCTTAGGTGTTTTTATTTTTCTAATTCTGTGGAAGAGGCCAGTCTCCGGCTCTGTGGGAGGCCACTGAAGGCACTACTGCACAGAGGGGCCCAGGGGATCTAATCTTAATTAAATTTTAAAGCAGGCAAATTCAGCCACATTAGTCTCTGTGCAGAGATGCATGCTCAGAGTTTTCATAACAGCAATTTGATTTGGTTTGCTTAAGTTCAGAAGTGAAAAAAATGAAAACGCAATGATGGACATTGCAGCGTCCTGGGGCAGGTTGGCCAGGAACTCAGCCAGGCCTGGCTGATCCACCTGAAAGCCCCAAGGGTACGGGAGGCTGCACCATATTAACTGTGGGCTGAAAAAGGGTGGCTGCAGCATGTTGATGTCAGACTCTCTGACAGAACCTTAGGGTTAATATTCACAGAAATAGCAAGATATTTTTATACATAAATCATAGAATCACAAAATCACAGAATCATTAAGGTTGTGAAAGCCCTCCAAGATCACCTGGTCCAACCATCCCCCTACCACCAATGTCACCCACTAAACCATGTCCCTAAGCACTACGTCCAACCTTTCCTTGATCACCCCCAGGGACAGTGACGCCAGCACCTCCCTGGGCAACCCGTCCCAGTGCCTGACTGCTCTTTCTGAGAAGAAATGTCTCCTCATTTCCAACCTGAACCTCCCCTGGGGCAACTTGAGGCCATTCCCTCTAGTCCTATCCCTAGTTACCTGTGAGAAGAGGCCGACCCCCAGCTCCCCACAGCTTCCTTTCAGGCAGTTGCAGAGAGCAATGAGGTCTCCCCTGAGCCTCTTCTCCAGATCAAACACCCCCAGTTCCCTCAGCCACCCCTCACAGGACTTGTGCTCCAGGCCCTTCAACAGCTTCATTGCCCTTCTCTGGACACACTCCAGGGCCTCGACATCCTTCTGGTACTGAGGGGCCCAAAGCTGAGCACAGCACTCAAGGTGCGGCCTCACCAGAGCTGAGTAGGATTTGCAAAGTGGTAACGATTGAGTCTATTGGAAATCAACACTGGGATTTGGTATTAACTGACACTAATAAACCAAAACCACATTAATAAGCTCTCCAAACATGAAAAACGTTGTTGTTTTTCTATACTGGAGGAAAAAGGCAAAAGCAGGTCTGTGTGGCAACCCATCCCCAGTGATACAAGGTTGATCTGGGAGAGCTCCTGGCTGAGGGTTACGTGAGCTGGGCACTTTCCTGGTTCCTGGGCAGGTGGCTTCTAGAAATAGCTGTGAATCACCAGTGTTTACCCACTAATATTTTCTCAGTCCCTGACTGCAAGGTGATTTGAGAGTGTAGATGAGAGTAGCCAAAAGGTGTGGCTAGCTTTCATTACATTGTTACCACAATTAGTTTGAACAGTGTCATCATGCTTGCAAGGGTCTGGGAAAAGCATGCTGAATGATGAGAAATGAGAAAACAGACAGTGAGGGACCCCCACAGACAGACACAAGCTGGCAGAGGTTTTCATACACTCCAGAAGGAAGGGGGAAAGAATGACGAAAGGAGTGGTTTACAGTGAAAATCCACTTGGGGATTTTATCATGAGGGCATTTTATTTATGCTGTGGTCACACCTAAGAGTCCTTTTTGTGGACCAAGCATCCACCATTTTTGTGTTTTGTGACAAGAAGTAATATGCCCCTCTCTAGACCTGTTTTTAATATTCCGTGCAGTTTATTATTCTGTAGAGTCCTCCCAGAAGAAGACAGTAGAAAATGGCAGGGTATGTAGGAGGGTGACTGAGGTGACCAAGGACATGGAACAGTTTCCAGACAAGCAATGACTATAAAAATTAGGACACCGATGCTTGGCAAAGACAAGTGGGTGAGACTCATTAAAAGCTTGTAAATCTTTAGTGGGACAGCAAAGATGAAGAGGAAACACCTGTTCACTGTTTCTCTCTGTAGAAGCATTTTGCATAAGATACATAACTACAGTGTTAAACAGATGAACTAGTTCAGCTGTCGCTGTGTAGCAAAGGATCACATACTGTTTATATACTAGAACAGATTCAGGCTAAAACTACGCCATTTCAGAGCACAGAGGATGAGATTCTTAAATGCAGTAGGTTTTTAAAGCAACACTCTTTAGATTTTTGATTAACAGATTATTATCTTTGGCTTATCCAGCAGTTCACACTTATTGGAGAAAGTCACTGAGTTTTCATGCATAAATTCAATCCTGAAAACAGGGTTATTGATGCAAAATGACTGGAATAGATTTCATGTACAACTACTGTAAAAACATTTTCCATGCACTGAAATGGAAGAAGAGTTCTTATGTAAATTATCTACAACCTGCCATAAGAGTTTGATGGGCCTTTTCTCTCTGCTTTCTGAACTGGAATCCCCTGAGGCACGCAGATAGCATCTTATATTGCCTAATTAAAACTGCCGTGGGGTCTACAGCGCACCAGGGAGGCTATGGCCT
>JAACYP010030725.1:0-62138 GCA_011076525.1 Nettapus auritus
CCCTTCCCTTCCCTTCCCTTCCCTTCCCTTCCCTTCCCTTCCCTTCCTTTTTTTGTTTTTGTTTTTGTTTTTGTTTTTGTTTAACCAGAACCATGGTTGCTAAAATATTTGAAGAAAGCTGGCTTTCACAGCTTTTCTATGTATGCCAGAAACGAGTTCTTATAAATGACTTACATATAGACTAAACACAAATAAGCTAGTTTAAATCAGAATTAAGTACATTTCAATATTTTATCTAGCCTCAAATGTAAATAATTCTACTTTCACTCAATACTTTTACTAAAACATAGGTTTACTAATTATTGACTTTGCTGATATGACAACAATTTCATATTGCACCAAAGTGTAAGTGCTTGATTATATGTTCAAACCAGAGAGCTAAAAAGAATAGTGTCCAGGATTTGTGTCTACAGCTGTGGCTGATGGTTACTTTCATTTCAGAAACATTGCTTTAGTGAGATCTTTAAATCTGCATATTTCTGTGGTCTCAAAGTTTACGAAGCATTTTTCTATACAATGAGAATGTAAATGAGGGGGGATAAAAAGGATTAAAGAGAATGCAACTCAAACATTGATGTGGCCAGGACAGATATTGCACAGAGTTAAAAATGTCCTTGGAGATGAATGAGATTGTATGGAAATCATATGTGAAATTACAATGAGATTTTCCCGAGAAGTAGCAGACGTTTTTTATTTTGTCTTTTTTTTTTTTTTGTTATTTTTTTTTTTTTTTTTTTAGCTCAATCCCTTATGGGGAAAATGAATGAAAATGGTGAAATAATTTAGTAAAAAGTACCATGTACTTCATTTCACTTAGAAACAAGGAAAACTACTCCAATTTCAAATATTATGCAACAGTAACATTTTTTTTTTCTCAGAACAATAATTTATAGCTGCTCTGTAATTTTATATAGAAGACAATCTTAGTTTTCACCTGATAATACACCAATGATCTTTTTCATTTTGAATCACCATTACCATTATCCGACAACAAAAAAATCTAAATAATTTATGCTTGCAAAAGCACAGATTACTGAATTTAAATAAAGTGAGCAGAAAATGATGATCCAAAAGAAAATTCTATAAAGAAAATACTGTTTCAGGAATGCCCATTTTTACCTTTGTAAACTTTAATATGTTGGACTCTAATCAATTCCTTTCTACCTTCTGGACTCTTGATGTGGGGTTTTATCAGACAGCCATTATGTAAAAAGCTGTTGCTCTCACTATCAGTATTATTTTATGTCAGTAGAACCTAAAAGAGATAGGAATGATCTGAATACACTCAGTAAATCATGCTCTTGCAGAAACTTCAGTTCAAAAATATCAAATCCTAAATAATTTTGTCAAGAGACCAGAACTGTGGTAATCACTTCAGAAGAGACCAGTATGTCTCTATGCATGCCCAGATATTACAGGTTTACCTACCTGGGAAAGTTTCTGTGTGAAATGTCTAATTTCAGGCATATAAACCTGTGTTTTCCCAAGTTTCTTTTTTTGAATTTATGTTCCTAGAGTGGCTTTTATATTCTCATTGGCACGTCTTGATGGACTGTGAACACAGGAGCACCGAGAAGAACTCTCATGCTCTTTAGATCAGGAGATACTTAGAGTGGAGCAACCTTGGGGTTCAGTAGCTGCACTTTGAATAACTCCCCAGTCAGAGGCATGATGCTGTTCATGGTCTTAGCATTTTCAATACTTTTGACTTTCATGTTTAGTAACAAAAATAGGGGAATGGTTTTCTTTCAGAAAACCACTTTATCAAAATCTCCAACTGTCAGAAATAAATTTTTGAAGGTCTAAAGTAATTAAAGAAATTACACTTCCTTTTACTGAAAAAATCTTTCCACTTTTTGAGCTCCTCCAGTAATAGGTATTTGTAGGCTTTTTGTTTTAATTCTTTTGATATCTAATAAAGATTGACGAGGAATGTACCAGAATGTAATTGGCAAAATTCCTTTTTTTTTTTTTTTTTTTTTTTTTCTCCTGTGACTCACTGTTTTTAATAACAAGGTAATAGGGTAATAGAAAGCTCTTCATTTTCTTACCTCAGAATTGAATTATATAACTGGGATTTAATGTTCTTCTGCACTGAGAGGGATTTTTTTTTATTATTTTTTTTTAATGTGTACAGGTTTATTGAAGTGTTTAGAAACAAATTAAGTTTCTCAGAGCTTTTCAAATGCCCTCAGGTACACTGAAGATATAAAATTCACTCCACCTGGCTATTTTTATTGTCATAGAAAGTAACAAAAAGCTAATTCCCTGTTATTCTAAATAGGGCTTTGGTAACAAAGCAACAGAGTCAACTAGGCAGAATCACATCTCATTTCTCACACTGATGAAAGTTTCTAACCTGATGAACTTTTTCAGGCAAAATTCCCAGATCCAATACCCACACATAAAAAAGCAGTATTTGACAAGTATTACATGATTTGTCATATAAGATTACATGTTAGTATGAATATTTTTGAATGTTTCCTCTCTTGTATACATGTTCCATCAGTTTTTACGTCCTATCAGCTACACTGAAGGAAAAAATATGAAGTCAATCCTAGAAAGTGGCAGAGAAATCTGCAAAAGAAAAGCCACTGTTATGAAGAATATTTTTTTTTGTCCACAGGCCTGGCAGATAAGGCACTGGTAAGGAGTCACCAAAATTCACTAACTTGGTAGGGCAACCAGTTCTGGAATGAAGACAAGCAAGCAAACAAAACAAACACAGGAGCTTTAAATTACAACCACCTTCAAATATAAGAAAAAGATTTGTATTTTGTAGATACATATTATTTCTGAAAGTGCTGCCAGGATAATTTGTAATTACAGTTCAGTTCACCTAAGAAAGAGAGTTAGAGCCTGCAGTTTGAACTACAGTGGTCCTTCCTTGAAGTGAGAGAGATTTTAGTTGTGTGTCCCTGCTAGTTCACAGTAGCTATCATTTGCTATAATTATTAAGGCTCATTTGTTGACTAGACTTTCCTAAATCACAGTCATCACATATTTAGATCAATTGCAATAGGAGCTCCTTGCCAAAGGACCGCATTTTTAAAGACTCTCTAAAGATAAATGACAGCAAATCTGTTGTTGTACAGCTTCCAGCATTTTACTTCCTACCTCAAACAACTTTATAGGAACACACTTTGCGAATGATTTTATACTGTCTGAAGAACTGAGTTCATAGAGACTTTCAACTAAATTGAAGAAGTTTCCTATAATAAACTCTGCACCATATGCAGCATTTACAGGAAGCTTGGAGACTGAGAATTTCTGAGGGGCTGTCAGAATCCACTCTTCAAAAAATTTGGAAGGACAGCCACTTTTGCAATGTAGGGGTAATCACACTCTTACTGTTCATACCAGTAGTCTTTATTGGCCATCAAATGGATAGAAGAAGCACTTATTTTCAGGGGAGTTGTCTCAAAAGTTCTGAAAGTGACTGTGGATGGGTGAACATCCATATTAATGCTATGATATCTTGTCCCTTTGTTTCCTTGTAAATCCTTTTGGCTTTAACTTACTTCTTGTCATTCTAGATAACACACATTGTTGACATCATCACACAGATTTGTCTGCATGGGTTTCATTGCATTTTATATTTGAACCTTGTTTATTGGCTTAAATCTAAGTGGACTTGTTCATGCTGATTGTAATTATGGAATGATTTGGGTTGGAATGGACCTTAAATATCATCTAGTTCCAACCCCCCTGCCATGGGCTGGGACACCTTTCACTAGACTGGGTTGCTCAAAGCCCCATACAACCTGGACTTAACACTTCCAGGGATGGGACATCCACAGCTTATCTGGGTAACATCTTCCAGTGCCACACCACCCTCATAGTAAAGAATTGCTTTCTAATATCAAATCTAAGTCTCCCCTCTTTTAATTTAAAGCCATTGTTGTTGTCCTATCCCTACACTCCCTGACAAAGAGTCCCTCCCCAGCTTTCCTGTAGGCGCCCTTTAAGTACTGGAAGGCAGCTGTAATGTCTCCCTTGAGCCTTCTCTTCTCCAGGCTGAACAACCCCAACTCACGCAGTCTGCCTTTATAGGAGAGGTACTCCAGCCCTTTGACCATTGTTGTGGCCCTCCTCTGGACTTGTTCTAACACGTCCACGTCTTTCTTGCGCTGGGGACCCCAGAGCTGAATGCTATACTCCAGCTGAGATCTCACAAGAGACCGTTCCTGTGAACTGTTCCTGTGGTTGGTTTGCAGTTTTTTTCATATCTCTGCATGTTTTAAGCCATTTTTTCACTTTAATCACTTGCAATAGATTTTTAACTTAGAGCTCACGTATGCCAGTACTGTCATTGTATAATTTGCCTGTATGAGGCTCCCTGTGTGTAACTCATGACAATGTAGCTCATTTGGTCCAACTTTTTTTCCAGCCTTTTTCATCATATTCAGTATCTCTCCCACAGATGTGTCCCTCACCTGACATATATGTGCCCAGAATGTGAGGATCACATCTCCTTTCCCCTTCCCAGTAAATCTCCTACTGGAAGTTTTGCTTTCTTGCCCACCATCCTGATGTTCTTCTTTTCCACTCCCAAGATCTACAAAGAAAAATGCTTGTGTGGGGGCTGAGTGTGCCTTAGTTGCAAACGTTGTCTGTAACGTCTTCCCCTGGTTTTAACTGAGACAGTGTAGAGAGCCTTCACCAGGCCAGGGCAGGAAAGCAAGTGCATTCAGCAAGCAGAAGCTTCTTGTAAGTCTGATACATTTGCAAAGGACTAGTGCTTGCAAATAAATGACTATTGCTAAAGTGAGGCTGAGGAGGATTTGGGTGAAAAAAATATAAAAAAGAAAGTGTTTAATTGTTGTGCTTTTGTTTAGGCTGTCACAAAACTACCAGCTGATGACACCAGCTCTGTGTCATCATACATTAAACACCTACCTCGAGCACTGGACTCAGAGTAAATCCTAAAGAAAATCATCAGCCAACCTGAAAACTCACAAGCCAAACTAGCTCCTAGTTTCCTGCATCCTGTTTCTCCAAACTTTTACAGTCTCTGAGGGGTATCAGAGATACCAGTGCTGCCTTCTTTTTTGCAGCTGAAATAAATTAGTTTTTTGTTTAGATTTAGTCAAAATACTTTTTAGTCACTGAAAGGGAGATTGCATTTTAATTAAATGTATTTCTTTTTGAATTAAATAATGTATTTTTTTGATTTTTGATTTTTTTTTTTTACTTTTAAATCTTTCTCCTTTTGTCTTCTGCTGGACAAAATGGAATGAAAACAAAAGAGAAAGAAAGGAAGAAAGGAAGGAAGGAAGAAAAGAAGGAAAGAAGGGAGGAAGGGAGGAAGGGAGGAAGGGAGGAAGGAAGGAAGAAAGGAAGGAAGAAAGGAAGACAATAGGAAGAATGGATTTTACCTTTTTTTTTTTTTTTTTTTTTCTTCTTATTGACTTTCTCCCCACTTAAAAATGGCTTTTAAAAATGAAGAAAAAAAAAAAAGCCAGGCAGCCAAGATGATACAATTCAAATGCACTTTGCTTTCTGTCTCAATGGATTATTGAGCTGCTATATTATTTTTTTTCTGCATTTGGTGCAGCTCCGAAGGTTGATGAGCATTGATGAGCATAGTGGTTTGCATTCTTTGTCCTACTTGGTGCCCAATTCTCATTCAGATCAAATCCTTTTTGGATAGTAGGATCTGTTATGAATATCAATCTGTTCCATGTCAATACATAGTGCAGACTATTTCCTTGAGTGGGCTGGACAAAAATTTTGGAAGAAAAATAAGCCTTTATATCTATTCTTTGGCCTGCTGTGTATGTACACATGCAGGAACATCTACATGAGATTTTTTACTTGCACAATACTTGCGGTATTTTAGTTGTGAATTTTGCAGAATAAGCTTTTAGGCTCTCTCAGTTGCAATGATACTAATGAGCCTTTAAGAATACATTGGGGATATCCTTTAGGTTAAAAGAAGGAAGCACTTCAGTGCCTTCAGTCTTTATTCTTCATAACTTGGTGCTCATACTCCCTGCCAGAGCTACTCTCAGATCATCAGTGAAAGCACTTTTTAGACAGTTATACATAAATCACCAAATTAAGCAACAGCACAGTCATAGATCAACTGGTGAATGACACAACTGGGAACTAGACAGATTTCTAGGTACATAAACTTGAAATCATTTTTATTTCCTAGTTCTTTCCTAAAGGCATTTTAGTAATACAGTTTTCCAGTAATAAACACATGGTCTTATTACAGCCTGAGAAGTTGTCTTGGTTGAAGAGCCATGTAACTCCTTTTGAACCATAGCCCAGGATCAGAAGCAACTTTAAGTTATTACCAACTGGAAACTGATTATTGACTGCTTGTGGGTCAAATACGTTGGTGGTCTTTGGTTCCTGACAGAGAAGAGTTCACATCACACACACATATTCAGGGTCACACACACACACACCTCTAGCTATCAGAGGAGACACTAATCACTTTCTTCCTGATGGCTTTACTGGAGAGAGGGATTGAGGATTACCAGGGAATTCTTGCAAGGAAGCAGTAACTGTGAAAACAGGAGTGTTAAAAAAGGAATGTCCCTAGTGCAAGGGAAAGGAAAGAATATCTTCTTTGTTCCTATGTCAGCTGTCCAACTTGGTCACTGCTAGTGTTTCACTTTCACCCTGAAGAGTAGCTAATTGTTTATGAAATGACCTTGTTATTCCTGCCCTAGTAACCTTGTCTGGACGGCCACCACATGAATTTATTATTCTCTGAAGGAAAATGTGCTTTCTGACATCTGTTCTGCATTTGTTTTCCTTTAATTTCCTTTAACTTCCATCACCCCCTCCCCAGACTGCTCATCTGTGCTGCTCTGCACAGAGTGGCATGGGCTGTGCTAATCATACAACACTGCCTGTCCAACTTTATCCTTTCTGCCTTCTTGCCTTGTAACCTGGTACAAAAGGACGGAGAAGGGCACTGTGAAATTGCCTCCTTCCTCATCGCCCTTCTGTGGTAGACTTTATGCCCTTTGAATTGCCTATTCCAGTTTAGGACGGTGAGTGCTCTGGGACCAAGAGTTTATATTGAGAACATTGTGCAGACAAAGGCTCCTTCTGTTCTAAACTGCTCTGGGGATTCAATCTCCTCTTACTCCTTTTACTTCTACTGCCAGAGAGCGCAAAAGCACTGGCAAACCACAGTCCTGCTCCCATGCCATTTTTCAGCTGGCAATAATGAGCATCTACAACATCAGTTCCTGAGCTCCAGAAAGAATAAAAAGGCTTTGTGAGAGATGTGGGTTATCAAAATGTTCTTCTTGATTAAAAAATAATAATAATAAAAATAATAAAATATTGCTGATATTGCAGCTCCTTCAGATTTCTTGTGACGCACACTCTAAGAGTGTTCCCCAGGTGGGGAACCTGGATGTTCCCCAGGAGGCTTTGGGGATCTGTTTGTTAAATGACATTTCTTCAGCTGTGCCAGTTTAAGTGACTGGCATCTTTTCCAGTCCTCTTGCAGCAGCCTGTGTTCCAGCCCTGGCCATCCTCTGTGCTGTTAGTGTAAGTATTTGGATGGTCACACAGTGAATCTGATTTTGGAGGGTTTTCTTGGAATTACAGGGGTGTGGAATGGGATGGGAGGAAGGTTTTCCAGATCGGTGACATGTGGCAATGCAAACTCTCATGCTGGCATCTGGAAGTGGGTAGCAGACAAATGAAGCATGCAGCAAGGACTGGCAGCAGTTTATAGTGGTTTGAGCAGGACTGTCTAGCATGTAAACACAGGTTTAATTTGGGGTTTAGTTCAGGAAGCATAAAAGCAAAGCTACAAATATGAGAAGAAAGGGGAAGGTCAGTCTTGCCACAAGATAAATGTAATGGAGGGTACAACAGCACAGGAGGATTTATACACATTGTGACTTTGTTCCATGAGACTGCCCAAAGTCTCATGGATCCAGGTCATGATCATGGTCATGCCTGCAGAAACCTTGACTCTTTACTCTAGCCTCTTTACTCTAGCCTATGAGTCTACCTAATCTCCCAAACATTTTCTAGGTCCAGCATTCCCAAGAAACTAAAGGGCAGTGACTTTGTTTCCTGCCTAACTCTGACCTTATCCAATGACCAAAGCTGTTATTGGATCTTAAAGTAGTCTGTCTCTGCCTACAATTTTTTTGAAACCTCATTGGCAGGCTTCAGAGACCATGTTCACAAGAAGAGAATAGCCTTTCTTTTTTTCAATGGTCAATGAGGCAGGTCATAATAGCAGTTGCATAGTTTTACTTCAGAGCATATAAATACAAAAATTGGTCACCCATAGGAAATAACAGTCTTCCAAATAATTCCAGAATTATTTTCTTACTTGAAAACGTGCTGTGTGTTTACCCTTCCATTGGGAGAACTGTGAAAATGCTGCTTTGGTTTTGTCAGGATTTAGGCTGTTGACTTGAGTGCTCCATACAAAATTACTATTTTTATATCCCTTTATTATTTATTTTGGCTGAAATCTATTGCAAGTTTCTGTGAAACAGCTATGAGACTTGGAAACGCTGGGGCAACTGATATCACGAATATCTAAAATGATATGAGAGAACATCTAGCTGATTTTATGCTTTTAATGGTGCACTGATGATAAATACATGGACATTACAAAGAGAAATATGGCACTTCAACTTTCCAGATGAACTCCATCCTGTCAGAATATACAAGATTTCAAAGGAAAATAAATTCTCTGCATCCATCATGAAAGGTGTTTTTGGGACAAATCCTGTGACTCACTGAGGTTCCTTCCAGGTTTTCAGCTTTTGCTTACTATGGTTCATTTCATCTTCTGTGCTGTTTACTTCTGCATGTGGCATGTGCTCATTTATGTTTGTCAATGCTAAATTTTATTTACTGCATAGCAGCCTGCTTTCAGAGGAAACCCAGTTCCTTTTTCTGTTCATTCACTTTGTGTAATCAGTGAATGCAGCTTAAGTACTGTTTTCCATCTGTCCCAGTCATTTACATAGATTAAAAACAGCAGAGGTCCAAGTAATGGCCTTGTGGGGAGGATTCCCCACAGTGGGGTGGCTTGCTTTACAAGTCCTCAGATTTCACTTTGTTTCCTTTTTCTGTTCTATGCATTCACCATTTGCATGTTAATAGATTTGAAGAGGAGAAGATTTCCTCCAATATTTTCTGTACTGGGTCTCAATCCCAGACAGACCCAGTACATTTCCACAGCCTAACCTGTAACATGTTGTTTGCTTATTCTCTTCTTAAACTAATGTGTTTCATCAAAATTATCATCCTCAGTTTTGTTGTTGTTGTTGTTGGTTGTTGTTGTTGTTTGTTTTGTTTTGTTTCGGGGGGGGGGGGGAAGAAAAGTTCTCATTGGATGATAATGAATCAATTTCAGTGAATTCCTGAAACACGCCTACACAGATATTTAGAGCTATTTTATAATTATAATTAACAATATTTGCTCTTAGACTGTTTGAAGATAATTAATGTTGCTGTTGAAATCTTTATACTATAAACACTTTACCTCTTTGAAAGTTTTGCAGCTACAGGATTCTGTTCATTTTAATAAAGATTCCATTGAATAAATGAATACACATTACCTTTCAGTGTCATTTGTGCAAGTTACTGGTGTTAATGATTCTGGTCTGTATTTTCAAACATATTCCTAGCCTTTATACCTCAAGAATCTGTGCTACCATTTCCAGTTAAATATTATATAAAATTAAAAACAAAAGAGCAGGGAATTATTAATCCAGGCCTTCTCACTGTCACAGGAACTACTCTCTCCTCCATCATCAGTTAAATAGGAAATGCCTTTATGCTATCTATAATAAAAACTATAGGTTTGGGTCCACTGTTAGAGTTTCAAAACTGCATATGATTTCAGCAGAACTGATAATTCATCATAAATGCATGCTACTGCATCACCTCTGTTGCAGGTGCTTAGAAGAAAAATATATTTAGATAAGTAGGCATTTAGGTTGAGGACCTGCCTTTAATCTGGTGATCATCCTTCTCTTTGTCACCGTTCCCCATCCATTAGTTGAGTGTGTTAACATTTTCTTCACATGGAGCTTAAATATAGTTGTGACACCTGAGGTAGTAAAGTAGCAGATTAAATGGCTAGTAAGCACATTCCAGCTGAGCAGTGCCTGAAACCACAGAAGAGTGAGGAAACAGAAAGACTGGATTTAAGCCAGTTGCATGCTAGTAGGTAGTATGGGTGTGAGAGGCATCAGATCTTAAAACAGCAATGAGTGTAGGCATTCCCACTGCAGAGCAGAAGTATTTACATCCATAGCTCCTTTTGTGCTTTGCACAAACAGATGGACAGCCTACAATGTGCAGAACATGACCAAAAGGTGTGTTACACATACTCAGGACACTGGAGGTGGTGGTCAAATAACAAAATGTTAATCCTACTGCTGCCACATGAAATAGCTAGGTCTGTCTTCATTTAAAATATGCTCCTAGGCATATTAGTGTGCAAGCAGCAAAACAGGAATTAAAACAGGACATCTTCAGGGTTTTGCTGGCTTTAGTGGAACTTAGTAGAAATTTACCAGAGTGTAAATCTGAGTTCAGGTTCAAGGTTCATCATGAGGAATAAATATTGTTGTGGCAGAACCATTAACTTTTCTCTATTAAAGAATAGATACATGACTATTGTATCTATGCAATATATGGAACATATGTATGTATATGTACTCTATTGAGTTAGAGATTTTATGCTCACTGTTGCCTTAAGGAGGGAAAGTCAGGAAAAAAAATGTGCATGAGTCCACCAAGAATAGATGCCTCTTTGCAGTAAAGCAGTTTGTGACCCTCAACAAGCTATCTGCCTTCCAACAATAGTTAATATGAAATTAAAAACTTGGCAAGTGAAAACTCAAACTGACATTTCAGTGTCATCTCTGAAAAGAATCCTAATTTATTTCATCTGGTTAGAATGACTTTTAGAGCATTTTGTTAGATCAAGGAATGGTCTAGCAGTCAATTATCAAGGAGCTATTCTTTGAAGGCTTGTTACAGTGTCTATAAATCCGTAAATATGTTTCTTCATTCAGTTAGAGCTGTAATCAGTTATCAGTCCAGATGAGCTCTGAAGTAGGCAGATCAGTTGCACATTCCCAAGACGATTTCTTCTGTCTTATCTCTTCTATTTCCTTGAAAGATATGTAAAATCTCATTTATTCAAAGCATATATTCATCCTAGAAACTGCTGTGTCAAATGAACACAGCTAGGGAAGATAATGACATACATTATTTTTTGATACTTTTCAGTCTGGCTTTTTCATGCCTGAGGTCAGCCCTGTATGGAAGCAGAGACTTGTTCCTCTTTGGTAAACAGATTTTTTTTTGCCTTTATGGATACTCTGTTATGACCAGAGATTATTATGAAATACTGCTGTATCAGTGTGGTTCATTCTTTCTCCACCGGATCTCATACAGCTAAAATAAGTTGCAGAAGTGGTATACTGGCATTAAAATAATGTGGTTTAAATGGAAGCTCCCTGAGCACCTAAGAGATATCAATGGGTGTGTTGATATTCTGTAATAACCTACAGCACTCTTTCCTGCTTTATAACAAAAACATTGCTGAAACTATCAATCTGAGTGTGCCACCATTCTATCAATCCAGTCTGACTTTGTGCACAGCTCTTGAAGGTAACCTTATAAAGACTTAAACCTTATAATAAAATATTTAAGATATAAAAATTGCTATAGTCTCTTTAAAGTATTGAAGTAACTGACTAGACTGTGCAATCTAAGTTTCACAAGATGTGATAAATCAAGGAACAAATAAAGCAGATTGCAATACGTTCAACAAAAAGATGAAGTCTTAAGAAACCACAAATCCTAGTAGTGTAGACTTTTTGGATCCTCTCAAAAGCCCTCAGCAAATTTCAGATGACACCAAGCTGGGGGGAGCGTCTGACAATGGAGGACAATACTACTTTCAGAGTGATCTAGACAGTTGGAGAAATGGGCTGACAGAAACCTCTTGAAGTTTATCAAAGATATGAGTAAAGACCTTCACATGGTATGGAAAAAGACTGCAAAATACTATACTCGGGAGGAGGAACTTTGCAGGAAAGGACTTGGGTTCCTACTGGTAGAATCACAGAATAATAGAATATCCTGAGTTGGAAGGGATCCACAAGGATCCTCGAGTCCATCACCTGTCTCCACATAGAACCACATGAAAATTAAGTCATACATCTGAGAGCGCTGTCCAAATACTTCTTGAACTCTGGCATGCTCAGTGCTGTGACCACTTCCCTGGGGAGCCTGTTCCAGTGCCTAACCACCCTCTCAGTAAACAACCTTTTACTAATGTCCAATCTGAACCTTCCCTAATTCCATGTTGTTCCCTTGGGTCCTATCTACTCGTCACCAGAGAGAAGAGATCAGCATTTCGTCCTCTGTTCCCACTTGTGAGCTGTAGGCCCTGCTGAGGTTACCTCTCAGTCTTTGCCTCTCTGAGCTGAATAAATCACCAAAATCTCAGGGAGCTAAAACACACAATGTACAAGATCTGGGCTAGCTCACCCTGTAGCAGAGACAACTCAGGGGGATCTTACTGCTCCCTGCAACCTAATCAAAGGGTGTAAAGAAGATGAGCTTAGTCTTTGTTCAAAGAAGATGATGAAAGAAAGTGAAGCAGTGGACACAAGCTGTATCAAAAGATATCTGACTAGATATAAGGAAAAAAGTCTTCACAGCAAGGGCAATCAAACTCTGGAACAGGGGGCAAGAAAGGCTATGGGACCCCTATCTTTGCAGATACTCAGAATGAACTAGACATGGCCCTGAATTATATGCTCAAAAATGAGTCTTGTTTTCAGCAGACGATGGTACTAGATGGCAATGAGTTTCTTTTGAATGTAATCCATTCTAAGATTTTGTGTTTCTAAAAAGGGTTATGCTGGCCCCTCTTGTAGAAAGGGCCTTCTGTTACCCATGGCTGCAAACTGTGTTGGAGGAGGAGTCTCTGAAGCCTTCCCCAGGGTCATTTCCTAATTCCAGGTACTCACGCACTCCCATAAATCTATTGGTGTCATTGGGTTCTGTGATGAGCTAAAAGGCAGGGACCTAGTGAACAGTTCTGTTTTGTTTTGTTTTATGTTCCCACTCTGCCTGTCTCTGAAAACCTGCCCTCATGGACAAAAGGCAGAGAGGAGAACTTTGTGGTCCTAGGACATAAAATGCTCTTAAGACTGTGTGATGCCAGGATAATTTCCAAGATTTCCAAGTGATGAATAATTTTAGGCTGCTTTCATGGAAAACTAATAAGCAGCTCTGGTTTTCAGCTTATTGAAGAATATGAATTCTTTCAGATGTTGAAAGTTGGGCTCCTCAAAACCCTAGACCTTCCAAGAAGCCATTTGTCAGTTTGAAAAATCTTTCTTTAATCTCTTCCTGGCCTCTGCATAATAGAAAAGGTGGAGAATTTTGTTGTTGTTGTTGTTGTTTTTTCTTTCTTTCCCCCCCTTCTGTTGCCTTTGTGAGCCAGAAAAATCATAGATTTCTATGCTAGGTCCCAATTACAAATTTGGACTTCATCAGTAGTGGATCAACTCCAGAGAGAGAATGAGAGTAGTAGAAAAGACAAATCAGCATGGGAAAATCTTTCCTCCTTCCCGTTTTCCAGGGATAGTTTCCAAAAACACATGGCTTTTGGCTGTCAGCTTGCTTTTGGCATCTGTACTCCAGCTGAGAGCTTGTTCGGCCTTGCATGCTTTGATGCAGTAACAACACAGCCCACATTTCTGCTGATTAATCATTCGGTCATTCTGTAGCTTAACCGCTGTGATCATGAGCTATTTTTCCCCACAAAGATTAGACACGTCACTGTTCATCATCTTCATATTCTTCACTCTCTTTGTACAATGGCTGAAGGGTCTCATCTGAGCAGGTGCTGAGGACCCACATTTCCACTGAAGGCAGGGAGGGGTGCAGATGTCTGGCCCCACTCAAAATCACATCTCATCCCCCTGTCCCTTTAAAGTTCATGACAAACAATTTTTTAATTCAGTTCATGAGGAATTATGTTCTGAGTCCAATTTTATCCTAGGAGTAGAAATCCCCATGGCTATATCTTTAATTTGTGCTTAGTTTTTGGCATCTGGGGGTTGCAACCCACTGCCAGCAGATGGAAAATGTCAACCAAATGCACTTCCTTTATGACTCATGCACCCTCTGGAGCATGTCACAAATAAACCCTCAACAGAAGATTAATGTTAAATAGAGGAAGATTGTGTTTGTTGATAAACTGTTGCAGCTTTTTTTGGTTTCTTCATAACCATTTCAATGACTCTCACCACTTGCTTTAGTCAGTAGGGTGGTGGAAGTTGCTGGCAGCATTATGTTAAAAGAGGGAAATTAAAGCTTCCTCCCTGGAGATGACAGTGTGGTCTTCAAGCAATTCCACCTGCAGCCAAATGAATGCATGCTTGCAGTTGAATGCAAGCTGAAGTTTTTTCCAGTGTAATACCTGATTTGTCTGAAATCACATAAAAAAGTGAACCGTGACATGGCCAGTACTATGCTTGCAAATTAAAATCTACAATATATGTCTTCTTACTGTTCCTTTATTAATGGTCTTTTATTTGGAAATGCACAGGTTTATTTTTCTCTCCTATTTTATCCAAAGAGACTGGTTTCACTCTTAAATGGATGCAAACTGAGTAAATTAAATCATTCTTCTGAAGAGAAGCAGTCTGTAAGTCTGTAAATAATAATATGAAACCTACTCAGTACATCCTGGGTGCAAAGTAGAAAAGCATGTGTGAAAACACGGAGCATCTATAAAGAACTTGGTTGTAATCATCTGTCATAAGAACAATATTATCCCCATAAGAAGAACTGAAACACGCCCTTCTTTAAATGTCATTCATTTGGAGTCTTTGTTTAATAGTTTGCCTAGATTTAGTCACAATAACAATCACTTCAATGGGAACTTTTTTCTATCGATTTTTCCACACTGAGAGAATGCTTTTTTTCTATGCTAAAAGAGGATTGATATTGGAGGGAATCTGTAGAATCACTGGACCATTTTGGATTGGAAAAGACCCTTAAGATCATCAAGTCCAGCCATCAGCCTAATGCTAACAAGTCCACCATTACACCATGTCCATTAGCACCACATCCACGTCTCTCAAGTACCTCCAGGTATGGTGACTTCACCACTTCTCTGTGTAGCTCTTTCCAATGCCTAACCAACCCTTCCTTGAAGAAATTCTTTCTATTGTCCAATCTAAACCTTCCCTGGTGCAACTTGAGGCCATTTCTTCATGTCCTATCACTGGTCAGCTGTGAAAAAAGGCCAACACCACCACTTCTGGATCGGTAAGTGAGGGGTGAATATGGCCTTGACAGGATGTACAATAGAGGAAATAGAGAACTGCAGATCCCACTCTACCCTATCCATGGAATTATGCAGGATTTATGCTGTTGCAGTAATCAGCATGCCACAAGAATGGCAATTGCTGTCCAGCTGAATGAGACCTGACATAGTCTGAGACATCAGCTCTGATGAACATAATAGCTGAATGTGTCTCAGAGGGACAACACTCTGACTCCTCTGCTGTTACTTTTGCAGAAGGTAGGAGGCAGAAAAGCAGCACTAAGCAAGGCACCCAAAAGAATGTTCGGGAGGATTCAACAACAATGTGCACTACTAATGCCAATGCATATGTCTATGGAAGATATTTATATTCGCCTGTAGCAGGATTCAGAAGTTTCTTCTATCAGTTTCAAACAAGCTGTAGATAACTACTCACATATATAAAAACCAGATTCTAATAATGCTTGCTACCTACATTTTATTATACTTGATCTGACCTATTTTTGAACACTTCTCTGTCTATTTATTTTGCTGTTTATTGTAGTGTTGAGAGACAAATGCATATTCTAAATCAGGATTAAAATATCTTAAATTAACTGTTCTCTGAAATATAAAGGATTGTTGAAGAAAACTTTGAGTTTAGCTTCAACAAAGATTGATGTGATCTTCTTTAAGGTTTGATTTTTTTTTTTATTTTTTTTTTTAGTTTGTTTTTTTTTTTCTACTTAATGAATAGAGTATATGTTAGATATATTTGTATCATATCCCCATTCAGTATGACTGGAATGGAGATCAATAAAACAATATATTACAGAAATACATTATTTTTATTGTTGAACAGAACACAGTATGCTAGCACAAGGCTAATTCTGGATAATTATTATGGAAACTAGGCCTTATCGGCTGCAATGTATGAACTTACAACATTTATCTGGGAAATGTGGGGGACATGCATGCTGTTATATTTGAACTAAGGAGCTGTTACAGTCCAATATATCATGGAATTTCAGAGTTACCAAACTAATGACTTGACCAATCTGCTTGTGCTCACTCCACTTTTTAAAAAGAAACTGAGTTTACCGTAACAGTAGTTTCTAGTGATGTGCAGCAGCTGCTACTATAACTGGAATTACTTAACCATTTGAAGTAATTACAGGTGATTATGGTATAAGGAGCAGTGACTGAGCCAAACCACCTCATATGTGCTAAGTCTCAGCCTGCTCTCTTCCTGTGTGTTGAGAGACTAGAGTGCAGGTGGGGACAGAAATGTTTCTTTCATGCTCTTCACAAGAGCTATATAACATTTTATGACTGAGTCATTTTTTCCATGTAAAAGTCTGATTTACTATGACTTCCTCTGACTTAAAATATAACACCAAAAAATCGTAAAACATCAAGGATTGGGATTTTTAAAATAAAACCTCTTTTTCTTTGCTTCATTCACAAAGACTCTGAGTATCTGCCTGTTCTTTGAGTCTTGCATTCAGTGCTGATGTCACCAAGGCATTGCATTAACCCAGCAGATGCAGGTTGCTTACCTCTTGGTTGCCTTATGAAATGAGAGGTTGTGGCTTAGGCTGAGGAGTAGGAAAAATGGCTAGGGACAATAGCACTTAGGTGAAAGCAGACTGCAAAGGGTAAGATTAGGCATGTCATCTGAAGACTGAATAAATCGCGTTCTCTTTGTCTCATGTATTCTGTGCTCCACTGGTCGCACTTCAATAAACTTACTCAGCTATCTCAATATCTGTGTTGTACAGGGGACCATAAAACTGGACACAGTCCTCCAGATATGATCTCATAAATGTCCACGACTGGCCCACTTGGCCAGCTTGAATTCCAGGCAGAGTGAGCTCATGTCTGCCCAAACCCACCTTGCTCTCTTCAGAATAGTCCTAAAGGCTTTCCTTCCTTTTCTCATGCATGTCTGAAGATAGACCAACCCGAATTATGTCTAAGCAGGGTGGTTCTTTACCAAAACACACAGAAGTTTTTGATTCTGTTCTGCCTGCTGCTGATGAGCCTAGGTATGAGAACTCTTCCAACACTGGGCATAAAAGGCAGGGAAGCAGCAAGTAGCAACAAGAATAAAGTGGAGCTTTAGGAAATAAAGCTCATGAGAAGAAAAATAGATGGATTTGAGGTACTTTGGTTTAGAATAAGGGGAATCAAAGGAGGGTTTGTGTCAATTTTCTGTTGTGCATTGTACTTCTTTAAAATGGACTGTTGTTGATTGCTTTCCATACATCTAAGGGAAAGAATAAGAAGTCAGTGCCTCTGGTTTGCAGCAGATAATACTCAGGAAATCTATACTTTTTTTTTTTTTTTTTTTTGCTTCTCAGTGGTAGTACACATGGACTTTCAGATTCACCCCGGTCTTACCTTTCAATGATTCACTGAAGTAGGTAAATCTCAGCTTAGGAGGATGGGGATGTTTTTTTTTTTTTTTTTTTTTTTCTAAGAGTAATTTATGAAAACATGCTTTGAACTCTATCCCAGGATGTTCATGTGCTTTTATTTTATCAGAAACTTCTAACCCTGGTGTTTTTTTTCCTAGCCTTGAGGAGAGCATCTGTTATTTTTATGAAAGAATGTGGGGTGGCTTGGAGGAGAGATGGATGATCATCCTCCATTTTAAAGTAAGATTCTAGGCTGCAAACTCCCACAATATTTTCAGCTATGGAGTATGACAGACTTAAGTTTATATTTTTTATTTTATACTTAGATAGAAGAAGTAACAAAATCTTATTATATTGGTAGATAGACTTCACAATTCTCTCCTACTCATTTGATAATATCTTCTCTAGACATAGTTTAAACAGGTGACACAGCCTATTAGAGAGTAAATAAAGACTCATGTTAGATAAGGGCCAGTTTCAGCTTGTCCCAAAGAGACCTTGCACTGCCCAGATCTGAGCCAATAAGCGATGTTTGCACCTCTGTGAGAGCAGAGTTAAGAAAGCGGGAAAAAAATGAAACTGCTGCACAACAGCAGCTGGGAGTGCGAGGAGTGAGAAGCAGCCCTGCAGCCCCCCAGGTGAGTGCAGCAGGAGGGCAGGAGGTGCTCCAGGCACACAGTAGCAGTTCCCCTGTGGCCTATGGAGAGGCCCCTGGTGGAGCAGGCTGTCCCCCTGCAGCCCATGGGTCCTAAATGGAGCAGATCTCCATGCTGCAGCCCCTGGAGGAGCCCCTGGTGGAGCAGGTGGATGTGGCCTGGAGGAGGCTGCAGCCCATGGAGAGCCCCCGCAGGAGCAGGCCCCGGGCCGGAACTGTAGCCGGAGCTCCTCCGTGGAGCCCATGCAGGAGCAGGGGGTCTGGAGGGAGCTGCCGCCCGTGGGGGACCGTGCTGGGGCAGTTTGCTCCAGGGGGATGGACCCCGTGGCACAGAGCCATGTGGGAGCAGTTCCTGAAGAGCTGCTGCCTGTGAGCGGGCAGCCCCCGCAGGCTCAGTTCAGGAAGGACGGCATCCCGTGGGAGGGACCCCGCGTGGAGCAGGGGCAGGAGGGACCCTGAAGGAGCAGCAGAGACAAAGTGCCAGGGACTGACCGCAGCCTCCAGGCTCCGTTCCCCGTTCCCCTGCGCTGCTTGGGGGGGGGGGGGGCGGGGCGGGATGTAGAAGAGAGTGGGTGGGGGGAAGGCTTTTTCAGTTTGTTTTCAGTTTTCACTGGTCTAGCTTGTTAGTAATAGGCAATAAATTACACTAATCTCCCTACACTGAGTCTGTTTTGCCCATGACAATGATTGTTGAGTGATCTCCCTGCCCTTATCTCAACCCTTGAGCCCCTTACATCATATGTTCTCCCCATTTCCCTTTTAGGAGGAGGAGTAAGAGAGTATTTGTGGTGGAGCTCAGATGCCTAGCTGAATAAAACCACCGCATAAGAGCAGCCTTAAAATACTGGAAGGATAGTGTAATCTAGAAACATACATCTCTAGAAGATGAATAACAGTTTCAGAGTGTTTTATTGGAAGTAAAATGTCTTTAAAGAGGTGCAAGTATCTTATAGACGTGACAGATGGTGCAAGAGAGAAAGAGAGAATTTTTTATCAGGTATCAAGAGCATTTTGGTGTTTCTAACCAGTCAGTAATTCTGAGGGTTTTGGCAGTGACCTTCGATTGCCACTAGCAAGCCATCAGTATCCAAAGTAAACACAGTTTAGGAGGAGCACAGGGACTGGACAGAGAGAAGACAATGTAGTAATTGCCAGCATATTCCTAGAAAAAGCAGCATGCTCAGCTTCTGATGAGGCCAAATTCAAAGTGACTTTTGCATTGTGTTATGAATCATACAGTTGCCTAGATGCATGGCAACAAAATGATCTAGCACAATGGGTGTGATTTTTCTGAGATTGTGCTCCCTGTGTAATTACGAAAACAAAACAAACAAACAAACAAAAACCTGTTATTTCTTTAGGAACTGAAACCCAAGTGGTGTCTGCAGTTACCTTATTGTAAACTGCATTAGGAATTGTGTTTATTAAAGCAACCTCACAGCCAGTTTTGCTTCAGCAATTTCATATGATCCTTCATCTTCATCAGCAGTCTGAGAACTTGAAGTCAAGATCATTTTAAGTCTTCTTTTGTTGATGATTTGTATGAATACTACATCAATTAAACATTATGAACTGTCCACTCTCTCAAGAGCCAATTTATTTACATAGCCTGTTCTGGGTGCCAGTTCACGGCATGTAGCTTTCTTCCTTCTCATTCATATGGCCCTCCAGCTACTACTGATGTCTAAATGTACCTCCACTGATGGTATAATTATCCATGTGCTAGCTTCCTTATAAAAGGAGATGTGTAATGCTTAAGCATTTACATTCTGCTGGATCTGGGATGTAGATTCCCTCTGCCCTCCCTGAAGAACTCATTATTCACCATCCATTATTATTGTGGCTGCAAACTTAGAGGTCACACATCTGCTAGGGAAGGATTCTAGATATAACTACTCATTCTGGTTTTCTCCGAGTGATGAATAAAATTTGTCAGGACAATTTACTTTTTCACAATCGTCACAAAACTTATGAGTAGGAATTGTGACATTTTGAAGAATTATTGATTCTTGCTTGAAATATCTTCTGCATCTCTTTGTAATAACATATAAGTACTCAGGCAAATTAGGGAAACCTTTACAAGCATTTCCACCATGTAGGAAGAAATGGAGACATGAATTTTAAGTGCATCCAGCATTGTCTGTACAGTAGAACTGTTGTCTTTGCTCATCCATATGTAGATGTTCCAGTTACATGTTCAATTCAGGTTGTTCATCCAAGATCTCACCATAGTCACTGGAGGAGATGCATCCCTCCAGGAAGTGAAACATCCTACCCCTGTACATGTGTTTAAGGTATGCAGATACAATGTGTGAGAAACAATAACTTTTACAAGACCTGAACTCTATACTTTGCTAGAATATAAACAAATGTCTCTTTCAAAGAGACTGCCTCAGAGAAGGAGAAAAAGTGTTCCAGATACATTTATTGGCCGTATTTTCTTGTAAATAAGATGTGCCTGAAATTATTTTATACACAGTGTAGGAATGCATTAATGTGCTAAGGTATTTATCCAGTAAAGCCATTTAGTTATAATATAGACGGCAACAGACTCATGCAAGATAATCCTCATTTGTGGAACATATAGTGCTTTTCTATATCTAGCTAGTCGTTGGCACACAGAGTGTGTAACATGGTGATTTCTACTCATGCTGAGTCTTGTTGTCTTAATGACAATGTCTGACAGAACTTTAAATCCTTCTTACTAGTGAGCAAAATATTTTGTGTCTGTGCCAAGAGTTCTTGTACCTTGAGACCCACCTTCCTGCCACATGAGATTCTGAAGTTGCACTCAGGAGTGGAAAACACATCTGAAAATTTTGGTCTGTCTTTCTGGATGTCTAGACAGTTCTCACCATTGTGAGAGTTCTTCTTTGAAAATGACAATATTATCCTTCTTCATTCCCTATCATCATATTGCAGGATTTGAGTTTAGTGCTTTCTGAGCCTGTTTTTATGAGGAAAGGAAGCTATTGCTTCCCTGAGCTCTATTTCTCTGCTTGTTTGTCACTTCTTACCCCAAAGAATATTTCAACAGATTGGACCACTTCAACCCAGATTGAAGGGTGGGTAGAAGTCTCAAAAGAGCTTGATTACCTGTATTTTGTGAGGAAAGATGTCTAGATAGAGGAGGAAAATACCCAAATAAGATCTTTAGCCTGTGTTAGGAAAGACAAGATTAAGGGACCATAGGAAAAATTCTGAGATGCCCTTTAGTAGCAAAGTTATAGGTGATCTCACTGAAGCAATAGAAAAGGTCACAGAGTCTCCCTTCTTACATCCTTGCAGTTGATAGTTTCCTGTTTTTCTTTAGCATGGGTCACACTGACTATTATTGTTGGCTGTGATCCCTCACTGACTGCCTGATACACAGTAAAACTGCCTTTTAACCTACAATGCTCTACTACTAATCAATTGTCTGAGCATAAACTTAGGCCAACATAGCATCACATTACGCTAGCTGTGCAGTGTACTTGGCAGCATTAAGGCTGAACTGTCCAGGCAAAGTAGACAAAAGTCAATTCTAACATTTCTAACATCAAATTTGGAGTCAGATGTTTCTCCCTTTGTCCCACATCTTAATTTTGTTCTTTACTTAAGTTCCACGTAACTGATTAGTTTGCATTTGACTCAGAAGATTACATTATTTTGGTAAGTAGCCCACAGTACAACACTTTACAGAGTTGCCCTTTCTCACTGAACCTGTTTTGGTTAATAAGAGTTTTACCAGAAAATGCCATTTTGAGAAAAAAACACTCATAAATGCAGAGGTAATCTGTGAATAGGTTCAGGAAAAAATGAAAGAAAAAGAGGAGGAAATGTCAAGATATATTTTTCAATTTTCAAAATAGATCATTTCAACTTGTCCTGATGAAAAGATGTTTTATTTTATGAAATGACCTCAGTTAAGAATAAACGGTAATTTTACATATTCAGAACACAAAGCAGCATATTTAGTTTGTATTTAGTTTTCATTGAAAACTTTTGATTTAGAATGATTTTGAAATTCTTATGTCTGTAATCCACTGCAGAAAAGGAGTTAAAATTTTTATTATGTCAGTAGCTGTACTATTGTGATGACAGTTATTTACTCAAGGTGGAAGCCCATTTAAGAAATTTATATGAATGTTTTCAGGGAACAAAGGACAACATGCATGGACAAGATGGAGCTTGATGGAATTGTCACATATCCTGGCAAATTGCTCTATTCAGGGAAAAACTTATTACGGCAAACAGAGGATGAAGTATTTGTGTACACATTTTTAAATCCCTTGTGCCCATTAGAATGTAGTGGTTAACAGTAACTCAGTGCCAGTGGCCACATTGCATGTCTGACTACAGATGCAAAGTATTTTAATTAATTTTTATAAGGTAAATAGCTTAGTTATGCATTTAACAATCCATGGTTGGATTTGTATTTCACTACATTAGGCTTATACAATAAGATAAATACATTGCTTTTAAAGGAAAAGGTACAAATCAGGTAGGCTCTGTTGCCACTTACTGAAGAGAAACTTAGAACTACCTGTTTCTGCAGGTAACATGCCGTACATATGTGAGGATGAAAGGGAGAATATATCTTTTTTTGAACTGAGGTTATGTATTAGATATGTCAAGTTGCATATTGTTACATAAAATCCATCTCCTAGCTCTGTAGTTATGCATTTGGGCTATGAGAGATACTACCAATTAATGACTCTATCTGTCTGCTCTCATTGGAATTAAGTCTATGCTGTAAAGCATTGAGCAAAGTTGTCATCCACTGGGGGTTGCTATAAGAAGGCCATGCTTACTTTGAGCTTATACTCAGGGGCAGGATGTATCCTCTGCAGGGACAGCAGTTTGAAAGGGTCTCAAAGGAAATTCTTCAGGGGCAGCTACACAGATCGCATACATCATCTTGGTGCATGAGACTCTGATGTGCTGTGCTACAAGACCATTGCCTGACTGGCATGTTTAGTCTCACAGCAGAGGAGAGGCTGTGTTCTGAGGACTTCCTTGAATCTAACCCAGTACCTCAGTCGAGGACAATGGGTCAGTAGGAGAGAGACCAAAGTGCACAAACTATGGCCATATGGAAGTATGAGGTGTAAGAACGGGATCTGGGAGTTTTTTGCTCAGTGCATGACAGATGACACAAGGACACTGAGCTGTCCCTTATGTTAGCAAATACTATTATAGTTATATACTAATCTCTAATAAACTAAATGGTGCCAGAGCATGAGCACAGGCACAGGAACCAGTCCAGGCTGATTAACTGTTAGAATGATCCCTGGCACTAGGGCAGGTTTGGCTTGATCAGGTTTGACCTGGACCAGCTAGCACTTTTCCAGTTCTTGAGGTCAGGAATTAGCAAGAACCAGGGACACTCCCAGCAGTTATTCAGCTGGTCTATTTTGAAGATCAACAAAGTTTAATAATATAAAGAGGACTTTTGTGTCAGGTGAACTTAATTCCAGAGAACTGCCTCAAAAACATTTGCTTTGACTGCATGAATATAACCAAACTGAAGAGGTCTCTTTAATCAGTAATAAGTGATGCAGAAAATTTGAAATACTCTAGGAAAAATATCTACAGTGGATCATTATTTTTTGTATGAAGTTATCCTAAATAGTCCCTCAGGGAGATTATCTTTTCCACTGAAGCACTACAGATGGCTTTTCCAAATCCCCTAATTTTTAATATGTTAATAAACCCTCTTAAAAAGTAATTCTGGTTAACCTCATAATCCACATAACTGTCCACTTCTTTTTTGGCCTTGCCAAACTTTTTGCCTTGATGAAGTCCTTTGGCAATGAGTTCCAGGTTGGTCATGAAGATGGTTGACTGGGCCAAACAACCTAGGAGATCCAGGAGGAAAAACATTGTTTTGTAATGTTCTTAACTTCCATATCAGAAGGGTCTGTGTCTGTTGCCTGTTTTTTGGCCTTATTTTCTCCTTCAATTATTGCCATGTGTTCAGCTCTCCCTAAGGACTGAAACAAACCTATCCCTGAACGTAACTGTTCCCTCAAGTGCAGGGTTGTCCTGTCGACCTGATTATTTACTCTGTAATCATGTGTCAAGAAACACAGGCCTGTTGCAGCAGCAGAGATCTTCAGAAGTGGGGACACTGAACACCTGGAGCTGGACAAAACTGGTTTTAGGGATTACAAAAGCAACAAATGGTATCTGACATATCTAACATATGCATGGCAAATTTACATGCAACCTTGAGTAGCAGATCAGTAAAGGGAAAGGTAGAAATGTGTGTTAGAAAGCATATATAAATGACCTTAAGTTGAAGAAGGCAAGAAGAAGGAGGAAAAACAGAAGCACAGAAGAAGAGGAAACCATCTACTTGAACATCCTATTCCTCCTGGTGAAGGACTCAAGATTCTGAGAACTCTGTAAAATTGTGCTACTGCTGGCAACAGTGTGAAAACACTGACTTCAGCATGGAGGGAACCAGGGGACAGGTGAAAGTAGCACCAGGAAAAGGGGTAGAAACTAAGAAGGGTGTAAATTACAATTTTAACTGCATCATTAATATCATTGCAACTTTTTCTGTACTTAAGCACTCTTCCTGAATTATTATTGTTTCCTATAATAGATCTAGACTAATGATGATTCTTGAATTAGACTGCTAAGATTTCCATTACACTAATGATAACTTCTCCACTTTACATAAGCATTTTGTTCATAAACAAAATTTTGAATGCAACAACAGCCAAGACTAACTCACTTGATTGATAGTGCAAGTCATGTACATGGGGCACTCAGACACACCGGGTAGGGCTGCTGCATGTTAGTGGCATGGTATGCAATGCTCAGACCTCTTCTTGGGTGGAACTTTTCAAGTCAAAACTCTAGAGTAGGAGGTGATGTATATTATGCAGCTTCTAACAGAGATGAATTACAACAGGAGTTGGACCATTAGCTACTGTCACAACACAGATTAAATAAAAACAGGATGTTCCTGGCAGGCAAGTATCAGCTGGCCAAGCTACACATCAAATGCTCCTGCCAGGTAAATCAATTTTGTATATCACAGAGCTAATCTGGAAGAGGAAGCTGGGTGCAATAACTACAAATAACTATATTTTTTTGTGTGTGTGTGTGTGTGTGTCTGCATTTTTGTTTGTTTGTTTGTTTGTTTTTCTTTTGAGTAAGGTTTTAATGACATTTCTTGGAGAAGAAAAAGAGAGAGCCTGGCTGGGAATAAAAAACAGAACAACTCAACATATTTAAGGGGAGTAAAATCTTTTTTAGATTGAAATCCCACTCACCCCATCACAGTGAACTTTGGTCTCCAGGTATGGGCATCTTCACATATATATCTCTGCTTTCTTCATGCTGAGCTGGTGATCTGCAGTTCTTCCCTAAGCAGAGAGGAGGTTTATTCATTCCATGCTGAGAGAAATGATGCATAGGAGAGGGGGGTTAAACAGTGCTCTGAAGCTGCCTTTCTCTCTTGATGTAGTCTGGAGGCAGCCTAAGAAGCCACCCGCAGCCAGAAGCCTTAGCCATAGTTTCTCAGAGATGAGTCCATGACAGTATGCATAGTTTGTGCAGGTTGTCAAGTTACTATGTTGTCTGAAGTAACTTTCTGCTTGAAAAATTCGGTTAACATTTAGAGATCTGAACCCTTCACCTTCTGAGTGCAGTAAAGACCATTATTAATTATAAAGAAATGGAAGTGCTCAGAATGGAGCAATGCAACCTTTGCTCTTGGTCCCCTCTGTGCTCTAATCAGTTTGACATCACATTCTCTGTTTATTTAGGGTCAGGTTTTATTTTTTATATGTAATTATGTTCAAAGCAGAAAGCTGAGCAGAGAAGCTGCTTGCACTAACATCGCATAATAACTGCTGAGTGGATGTCTTGATCTCTTGTGATGACATGAAAGGAAAGCCAAATAAACATGCAGGAGACGTTGGCTTTGCTTGTGTGAAGAAGAGATAGCAAATCTTAGGGAAACATGTTCCTTATTATTATCAGTAATGAAGGCTGCCATATTATATATTAAACAGACTTGGTGCTGATACTTAAAAACAAACACTCTTAATGAATTCTACACCAGTGTGTCATTAGCTATTATTTAGTATTCTGGCAACTGAATGCTAACAACATACTTATGGGTGATGCACATGAAGAAAGCAAACGATCAAATTTTTGGTTTTAAACTACTGGGTGAATAAAAGATGAATGGAGACCTGTATGTAGCTTTTACAGTGTAATATGTTACAACTACTAAATTATTCGTCAGGATGTAATTGTTAATGATGTAGTAACTGTTATTTTAGTGATTTCAGTTCAAGCATTAATGTTTTGAAATACATTTTATGCTACAAGTCTCCTCATTTTTAGATATCATGTTCTGAAGGCATATACAGTTTTTTCATATATTTAATTTAGTTTCCCTGCTGAACCAGTGGTGACAGTACCCTCAATACCCCCAGGATACAATAAACATAAATATGTCTATGGTTTGAATGTGATCACTTGCTTCAAATTTCTCTAGGTGTAGACCTGTTGAGTTCAGAGAAATGCGTCTATTCAGGACCTTCAGATGAATATGCAGTCTTTGTCCTAGAAGACCGAGGATGAGCTTCAATTCCATTTAGCAGTTAATAGGACTTCCCAATTAAGTGATCCTTAATTTAACCAAGTGGAGAAATGTGGCTATAGGCCTGATGAAATCTGGCCCCATTTGTACAGCTCAGTGGTCATGTACAGATCAGTGATAAGAAGTGTACCTCAAGGGTCTGTATTGGGACACTAATATTTTTGTTAGCAACATAAAAAGTGGGATTGAGTGCACCTTCAGCAAGTCTTCAGATGACACCAAGCTGAAAGGTGCTGTTGATATGGTAAAAGGAATGCCATCCAGAGGGACCTGGACAAGTCTGAGAAGTGGACCCATGCAAACCTCATGAATTCATTAAGACCAAGTGAAAAAAAAAAAAAAATGCACTTGGTTTGGGGCAATCCCAAACATCAATACAGACTGGGGAATGAATGGATTGAGAGCAGTCCTCTGGAGAAGGACCTGGGAGTACTGGTGGCTGAAAAATTGGACATGAGTTGGCATTGCATGCTTGCAACCCTGGGCTGTGTTAAAAGAAGCATGGCAACAGGTGCAGAGAGGTGATTCTCGCTCTTTACTCCACTCTCATAAGAGTACTGTGTTCAGTTCTAAGACCCCCAGCACAACACAGAAATGGACCTGGTAGAGTTAGTCCAGAGGAAGTCCACGAAGATGATCAGAGGGCTGGAACACCTTTCCTACAAAGACAAGCTGAGAGACCTAGGGTTGTTTAGTATTGAGAAGAGAAAGCCCAGGGACACCTTATTGCAGCTTTTCAGTACTTAAAGGGGCTTATAGAGAGACTTTTTACAGGGGCATGTAGTGATAGGAAAAGAGTTAGTGGTTAAAATTACAGCACACCGCACTGAAACTCTTGCTAAAGCCAAGATGAAAAATGCTCACCAAGATAGTCAACTCATCACAGAAGGCTATCGTTTGGTCAAGTATGATTTCCCTTTCCTAAACAATTTTGAATATTCTGAATCGTCTTCTTGTCCTTCATATGTCGGTGAAAGGTTTCTAGGATTAATTGCTCCATCACCTTCCTGGGGATGAAGGTGAGTCTGAGGAGCCTGTAGTTTCCTGGATCCTCCTTCTTTCCGTTCTTTAAGATAAGAGTGACGTTTGCTTTCTTACAGTCCTCAGGAACGTCCCTGACCACTATGACCTTTCAAAGATCATTGAGAGTGGCTTTACAAATCACAGGGTTGCTCCCCTGTCCCAGCTCCATGCCATTTCCTTGGGTCCTGTCGCTGCCCCCAGAGAGCTCCTGCCCCTCCGCTCCCCTTGTGAGGGAGGTGCAGGCTACCAGGAGGCCTCCCCTTGGCCTGCTCTGCTCTGGGCTGAACAAACCACTCTTCATATGTTTTGCCCTCTAGACCCTTTAGCACCTTTGTAGCCATTCCTTGGACACTCTCTAACAATTTTATGTCCTTCCTATACCATGGTGCCTGAAACTGCACACAGTGCCCAGGGTGAGGCCGCACCAGTACAGAGTAGATCTGGATGATCAATCACTTCCCTTGACAGGCTAGCAATGCTGTGCTTGATGCACCCCAGGATATGGTTGGTTCTTTTCCCTGCCAGGGCATGCTATTGACTCACATTCAACTTGACATTGACCAAAATGTCCACAAACCTTTCTGCAGGGTTGCTCTCCAGCCTCTTATCCCCCAGTCTGTACGTACAGCCAGGGTTGTCCTATCCCAGGACAGAATCTAACACTTGCTCTTGTTAAATTTCATATTGTTGGTGATTACTCAGCTCTGTTATTTGTTAAGACCTCACTGCAAGGCCACTCTACCCTTGATGGCATCAATAGTTCCTCCCAGTTTTGTGTCATCCACACACTTACACAGTATAACTTTTAAGTCCTATATCCTACAACCACCTCTTGGTTGCTGTTGCAAGGCCTGACCCCAAAAGTTTGCTGTGAAGAGGAACAAATCTACTGCAAATAAAATGCCTTCTTGTGTTACACAGATGCTGACTGCTAATTCATCACAGAAATAATCTTTGCACTTACGGCCATCCCTTTGACATTTCACAAATCAGTGTTTTGAGGCTGTGATTGCAAAAGGTAAAACATGGGCTGATGAGAATTTTGTTTAGCCAGAAGCAAAATGCTGATTAATATTTCAAACATATATGAAATAGTATGTTTCTTTCTTCTGCTGAGTAGTTCATCCCAGAAACTGCTGCAGGACCAGTCAAAGGATCTTAGAAATATCAGCCACTGAAACACAATAGAAATTTAAACAGACTGATTGGCAAACTTTTTCTTCACACGGTAAAATTACATATGATACTTCCTTAAAAAAAAAAAAATGTGCAAGGCCATCATTATTTTATCTTTGTTTTCTACTCATTGTATAAACAAGATCTGGAAGTGTGGAGCCAAAAGGAGAAATGAGTTTAAAAGTAGTCTCTGTAGCTGTTAACATCAGCTGTTAACATTCAGGTCTGCCTGAAATGTTTGGCACGGGATATAAAAGAGCCTCTCATTGCTGGGAGCTAAAAGAGTTTTCCAAAATAATGATCATTTAAAACTTGTCATGTTCCTTTTGTTTTGGCCACTGTAAGGGACAAGATAGTAATCTACAAGGATCTTTGGTATGGTACAGTTTTGCTATTCTTACACACACACAAAGTGCTAGCACTATCTTGGTGTTTAAAGAATCACTGTTATAACACGTGAACATAACCTCCAAACACTGGTGGGGCAAATGTGTTTTTCAGAGCAGAATTCTCACTAACACTCCAACAGTGAAATTTTGAGTACTGCTATTATGAAAAAATGAGGCTCACTCTATAATCTTCACTAGGAACTACGGCTCTATCCCCATGCTTCTCTCCCCTCCTCTCCCTTGAGTAATTGGAAAAAAAGACTGGAAATTATATGTGAGAAGTACTGCTGGCATGGTCACCAGCTGTGGCTGAAGTGATGAGACATTGTGAAATCCAAATGAATAGCTCATTATGAGGAAAAGCTTTGTTCAACTGTTATGCAGTGCTGAGGAATCCATACCTCATTTGCAGGGGAAGAAAATGTTCTGTTTCAATTCCTTGAAGAGATGTTACCCACTTCTCTTGGGCAGTCACTTCAATGTTATAGCTTCCCTCTTGATTCCAGCTATGTAAAAAATGTTGATCATGTCAAACATGCTGACTGCTGAATTACTTGGACAAATACTATCTACAAGGAGCAGAATACTGAAAAACAGTAAAGGTTTTCTGGGTCCTCTTCTCTTCTTACCCAAGATTTGTTTATATATGAATGTTATATTATATATCAAAAAAGTGGCAGGTCTATTGTGTAGACATGCCTGGGAAGAATATTCAGATCCCATAAAATACTGTTCTTAATACCTGTGATGGATTTTCCCATGGAGTTTGCTTGGGGAATCGAGAGTTGGACTGTCCTTTTTTCAATCTTTAACTTGGGTTCCTCTGACAGGTGACCTGAAGATAGCCACATCTTCTATAACCAAAAAGGTTGTAGAAATATAACCTTTTCACTTGGAGAAAACAAAATATGCAAAACTAGTACACATCAATAAACTACAGTGTAAGTGGATCTACATTACAGTTCTGAATGGCTTACTTTTTAATTGGCTTTTTCTCACCTTACATTAACTGTCTAAAGGCTGAACTGTTTAAATCAGTCTCAAAATTCCCTCCCAGTCATGTAAAAGGAACATTTAGTTAATTCAACCTACTATTAGATAAGCATTAATGTTGGACACAGTTGATATGATGTATTATTCCTTATTTATTTGATTATAGTCAATTTTTCTAGGATGCAGATAGGTTGATCAGGAAGCATGGAAATGCACATCAAAAAAAAGATTTGCTGAAATTGAGCTATGCTTTGCCATTGACTACCGTGTGGTCAAGATTTAACCTTTGATGTGCGTAAAAATATTTGCAATATTTATCCTGTGATCTATGCTTGGCATTTTTCTTCCTGCACTATCTCAGAAGAAATATTCAGCATGGACAGTAGTGATATTAGCTGTTACTATTTTTTTTTTTTCAAATTACTGCTATAGTTTCTGCTATACATTTGCTGGGAAATTTTGTAGATTGGTCTATGGGGAAGTCACGGAGCTGGTTTGGAAAGGTGACCAACAAAAGCAGAACTGCATTCCCATTGAGTATGAATTTTCTTAACTCTGAAGACCTTGTTCAATATCTCCACTGAAATGAATTATTGATATATTTCTGACATAAATTTCACATAAACACATTCTTTTGATTTGCTGGAGCATATACCATGAAAATGCTGATTAAAAAACAAAAGAAAAACAAAACAAAAACATATTTTATCTCTGCCCATAGAAGAAACTCTGCCCAAAGTTCAGGGGGCCTATACACCCTATCACTCATCCTCTTTTTACCTGTATCCTTTCTCCAGTCACTATACCTCAATGTATTTACATATGAAGCATATTCCCTAAATTTGTGATATTTTTGTCACCTAACTCTCTAATGTCTATGTTTTGTTACATTTAAGAATTTGGCCCTTGGAGTGCAATGGGCTGCATTTCTCACTGTGCAGAGACTGAAAAATGTTCTCTTAGTAAATGGAAATACCCAAAGAGGCAACTAGTTGTGGATGTGTTTGTTGTTTTTTGTTTGTTTGTTTGTTTGTTTGTTTGTTTGTTTTTGAGATTAAGAGAGAACAAATTGAATCATTGCATCTAGGACCTTAAGGAAGATTTCATATGCCTCTAAACTTTAAAGTTCAAGCCCATCTAAACAGAACAGTCTTAACAAAAACAGAAATGTCTGTGGATCTCTGCTACACAAAGCTTTTGGATTGATTCTCTTTGTCTGTTAACTGACAACAGTTTTCACTCTATAGATATATATAGATAGCAGAAAAAAAGATGTATGTTTCCATTTTACAGTCAGAACAAGTCTATTTGCTACATATTTAATATCTATTGTAATAAAATAAAATAAATTATGGCTGGATTTTCAGAGACAAAAGGAATTCAGTGTTACTGAATGCAACTATATTCCTTTAACTTTGCAGACATCTCTGTTTATGATTACAGTTATGATAGACATCGTTAAATTCATAATTAGTTCATTTTACCATAAGCAACAATAAAAGATATATCAATATATGTCTTTAAGTGTAGCTGGCTTAAATTAAAATTTTCTCATCTTCTTTCTTTGCTTCTCATGTTTATATCCTGAGGACAGGACTGGTCAAGATGCAATCTGTGGTACTTGAAAAAGTCAATGAATATAAAAGCCTATTATTTTAAGGGCCTCTTTAGGGCTATAACACTCTTAACAAGCCTCTCAGGGCTAACATTTAACACGTGTGCCCTATAGAAGCCTACAATTTGCCATGTGCCATCAATTTCATATAGACCCATATATGGCTGTCAACCAGGTGCAGCTCTGCCTGCTCCGTGAGAGTACAAGTATTTTAGTGCAGCCCATGATGGCTTAAGTATGCTAAATAGCTAGCTGCTGTCCTGCTTTGTTGAGGTTACATTCTGAGACCAAAGCTGGTAATGCTTGAAAATTATTTCTCACCTATTTTCACTCCACCTTTCATTGAACAAACAAACAATGCTGACATATAAAGATAGAAGTCTTGCAGCTTGCAGCCTGAAAAGAACACGTGGCTTTTTGTGTGATTTAGTGCAATTTAACATAATAATGAAATCCCATCATCTACATTTCTAACTTTAGAATTTCTCAAAAATCTGGGCTCACTCTTTTTTTTTTTTTTTTTTTTTTTTTTGAAAACTATATTACATTGCAGAAAATTTTCATGATAAACAGAGTAGTTTTCTAATGCAGTTCCCACATTTTCATGAGAAATGAGAAGTAGCACATTCTTGTTTTGCTGTGAGAAGAAGATGTGCCTAAAATGTCCATGCTCTTGTTTTTGGCAGACTTAAAGAAGCTATGCACAAGTTTTGAGGGTGTTTGTGTCTTGAAAATGTTTTGTGTAATAATATTATTCAGCTTCTTCACTTTCTGGTGATGTATTAGGAATATGCAGAAATTGGCTGAAGTTTTGAGAGGGTGGAAAACCACAACTGGCAGGGAAACTGTGGACTTTTCAAACTAAGCTTTTCCTTCTAAGAATGGCAACATTATGGAGAGATTTGTATGTAGAGAAAACAGTTGTCTGAGACATAGGCATTGTCTTTTTGTAGACAAGATGGTAGAAGAAAATAAAAGCTAATCTTTACCTCTGTAATGTTTTCAAGGGCTATTCAAAATCCTTTTTCTCTTACATAGATTTTTTTTTCCTCTTAGTGTTGTACAGTTCTCTTATACAGTTTATTTTTGGGAAACATTCCATGTTATTTTATAGAAAGCACACCCTGATTACTATTGTATTCACTAGCCATGTATATATAAAATTGCCTCTGAGCCTTAGTGGTTTGGTTTGGGTATTTAATTGTTTGATTTGTTTATTGTATATGATGAATTGCTGTTTATTGGTTTAAACTCACCCAGGGTACACTTTATAAAAATGCTGTTTCAATTGCTAAAATACACAGATTTAATTTGTTTGAGAAGCTAATGTAGCTTACACAGTGAGTTGGTTGGTACGAGTGCTGACCTTCCTTTGATGTTCCATGACTCAATGGCCTCCTAAGGTCATTTCTCAAGCCATTTAGGGAATTATAATGTTTTTATTTATTTTTTTTTTTATTTTTTATTTTTTTTTTTTTTTTTGCTGGACTACGGTCAGGCTCAGTAGAACTATTCTCTGGATAAGAAGAAAGTATTTGAATATTTTAATGGCTGCATATTGAACATTTGAATTGAGACAAGATGTAAATTCCTGTTGAGACGAACAAATAACTTTGTCAAAGAAGAAATAGTCAATAAAGAAAACCTTAGGGGAAAAAAAAAAAAAAAAAAAAAAAAAAAAAAAGTAGTGAGATTTTCCAGACAAAACTTTGATTTTCTTTTTATCTTGCAACTGATTTTTACTTTTTAAATCTCCAGAAAGTAGCAAGGGATGTTCAAAATATGATGAAAATGTTAATTCCACTGTAGGTCAAATAATGTGTTGGTACATCTAAAACATGGTACTTTTTTAACAAGAGACATTTAAACATTTAAATTTGAGTGGATCAAAACAGACTTTTTCTTATTACTAGTCAGCTTTAAAAAGTATCTCACATAAAAAAAAACCCTGTCCTTAACTATAACGGTCTTTGACTCACAGTTCTGAGGGTTACTGGAAGGTGCCCTTTCCAATATGGATGGTTGCCCTCATCTTAAAAGGGCCAGTCATGAATGTGATTGCTATGTTTCAAATCGCTACCACGGGATACATTCCATTTCTACTAGTAGGATTTCAACTGATGTACTACAAAATGCCATGTGTGATACCATATCACTGTGATCAAAATGGTTCTGCCTTCTGATAAAAAATGGACTGGACTGAGTAGAGATTAGTGGGAAAATAAAACTGTGCATTTAGCCTAGAATACGTGTATATATCTGCACACTGTGTTTAGTTAGTTTGAAATTTGACTCTGTACATAGTACCAAAAGTCTAGGCCACAGATGTATTGTTTCATAAATAAAGCCTTGCACATGGGTGAAAATGTATTTTTGTGAAATTGATGTGAAGCTCATATAAGTAATACATTTACCTGACTTCATGTGAAATTTGGCTATTAGATCAATGGGCGTTTTCCAGAAATCACTGAGGGGAACTGAAAGTGGGCTGAGGAGCCACTAGCAGCTTTACAATGTTCAATAAAGTATAAGCTCATGGAGTCATGTCAAACAGAATATGGACTACCTCATCTCCTGAAACAGCTGTTTTTTGAAAAAAAAAAAAAAATGCTATTCTTTGTCCCAAGAAAAAAAGTTTATTTATTTATTTATTTTAGAGCTGTTCATGTTGAAATTAGAAAACAAGGTGTACAGCTACTTCCCTTGCTAAACAGGATGGAAAATGTCCCTATCTTTATTTCTTGTTAAATGAATATTTTCAGAATGCTTTTATTGAAATGGCAGATCTGTGAGTAACAGCTGACCATCAAATATACTGAATCTTATATTGTGATATTGTATAGTTCTTGTGGCTTCTATTTCACATCTTCACATTCATCCCTTTAAAAAACACAGAGAAGCAAAGCAATAGGTGAGAAAATTAAAATCATAGGCTTAGTCATAACAGGGGTAGAAGTTAAGAGAAAATGCTGTGGCATAACATTTGATATTTCTTGGAAACTTTATTTGATGCTGTTGGCTGTAAACCTCTTTTGGTTATGTTCTTTAAAAGAGCTGTTATAATGTTGAAATCTCAATTCTTCCTCATGACATCTAAATGGTATATTGTTATTAGCTTTACAGATGAACACAAATACTGTTGGCTCTGTGTGTTGAATTTGGGTTCTTTATTTTATTGGGTTCTTTATTTTTTTAGTTGACTTTATTTAGCAGATAAGGAGATTATTATCCCAAAATATTGAATGAAATTCCATAATGTACTGGGAAGTGCTCTAAGACACTTTCTACATGTACATCTACTTCTGGAACTTGCTTAGAAGGACACGGTGTCTCCTTTCAGGAAGGAAATATTGGTGGAATTGTAATAGACCATCAGAATACAGTAATTTCTAGCACCTCATAGTCGTTCCCATGGCTTTAAGAGGAGGTATTCTTTGGAAAAGAGCTCCTCCGAAGGCTCTCTGAAGTATAAAAAGCTGTAGTTCATCAGAATTCCACAGGGATTTGCCTAGTTTGTGTTTTCCTCATACTCAGGAAGAATGAAAAGGAACAAATCATTATCTACCTTTATACATTACAATTATTTTAACACTGATGAGATAATCATGGATTTAGGCTAAGAACTACACTTGTAAAAATCTTACGGTCATAGAATCATTAAGGTTGGAAAAGACCTCCAAGATCATCTGGTCTCCCTACCACCAATATTACCCACTAAACCATGTCCCTAAGTACATCTTATCGCTACCCTGCCTAGGGAGAAAAGACAATTATTTACAAACTTTGCAAACATACAGTTGGACAAGTTAATGGGTACTGCGATACTGTGTACATGCCATGTCCCACCCCAGCCAACAGATACAAAGCAAAGTGCATGGACCCATCCATGTATTTAAAAACAAATAAGATGTTATTTAACTCTGTCAACATAGATGATCTAAATGCAGTTCCTCATGCAGAAAAACTATTGCTGAAATGTTCCTTGGAGAAGAGGTAAAAGAGCCCTTTGTATATCCCTTCAGGGAAGAGATTCTGGTCCTGTGTCCTAAAAGACTCTCCTAAAGGAGGGAAGTGTTTCCCATCAGACACCATTAAACACCCATTCCTCTCTGTCTCCTCAGCACTTCCTACAAGGTTTGTCAGACTGACTCCAGGTTAGAGTCTTAATTTTCTTAGGTTCCAGTCTTGAGAGCCTACCTTTCTCCAAACACTGTGCAGGGAATCATAGATCCCAGCTTAGGGGATCCATCAGGCAACTGGATGCTGTAAGCAAGTCCAAGTAAGTCTCAGCCTGAGCTCCGTCAGGAGAGCCTACTTCACTTTTGAAGTACTAGAAAAACAGAAATAACTTAAAATATTTGTCATGTCCAACTGTTTTAAAGCTTCTGAAATTTCCCTTACATTGTGCTGTTCAATGGGTGAGCAAAAGAAGAGTATTTTCTCTCATGATGAAGTACTGGAGGATGAATATTCCTCTGTTGCGCACCTTCATCCAAAATACCTGGCCTCAGCAATGATGGAAGCTAGGATATCCAGTGAGGCATAAGCTAATATGGGTAGTTACAGCTTCTAGAATAATAAGGTCATTTGCAAGTAATATAGTTACCATTTTTGCCCTCAAAGAAGAGAGTCGAATTCATCTTGTCTCTGAAATGAAAAAACTTTTTACAGGCCCCGAGCCTGCTGTTGGCTCTGCTGGATTTTGCATTCGTACAGCTACCATAACAACTTATCTGATATTTTTCAGTCAATCTTACATTCATGGTTTGAGTGCTGGTTAAATAAAGATAACTCTATCTCGTATTGTGTAAGTGCTGCAGGATTCCTCAGAACAATCACAACTCTGACTAGTTCGGCTTATTTTTATAGTGTAGTTTTTATAGTGATATGCTTTGCCATTCTGCAGGGCTGAGTAAACATCCACTCATGCTAGACAGTGTTTTTCTGTTTGTTTATGTCAATTAAAGAGCTTGAATATACAGACAGAGAATCCTACATTACTTCCCTTAAACCAACAGAATATGAAATCGGCTGGGCTTGGTGCCGAGAAGCTGATTTCTGATGATAAACTGAAGTAAAACAAAATCTGTTCCATATGGTGCAATTGTAAACTTTGTGACTATAAACAAAAACATGCTGTGTGATTAAATATTGTGATGCAAAAACAGCCATGAAGCTCTATTACTCAAGGCATGTCCAATGCCAGCCTGCTCATTTACAAGTACACTCTTGAAATAAAAGGCTGAGATAGCAGGTGATACTTTTTGTGTGCATGGCTGCTGTGTGTATCCCCAGGGGAAGGATGTGGTGGTTCACATTTCTGAGCCCTGGTCATGAGATGGGACATACCCTGTGTCTGGCAGCAGCTGCCCCTGTCCCTGAGTTTTCTAGACAGTGACACATGTTTAGCTGCTGAGTGGAGATACAGAGGCAACTAAACTCATGTCAGGAGTGAAACTCCCTCTCTTTCCAACTGCTGCATGGTTGACATTGCATGCTCTTATCCTCAGCAGGTGTGTAAAAGTGGAAAGGCTCGGTACACTGATTCCTTGGCTTCCTAAAAACCTAGATATTATAACTGCTCCATATTGTAAGTCATTTATAATCCTATACATTTCCTGGGAAAAGGAGCATAAAGGCAGCTCATAGAAGCAAACCAGGCTGAGGTATTCAGCAGACACCAAGATACACAGGTAAAAACAGCATGCACTCACCAAACATTTGCAGATCTGGTCCAAGCTGGTGCCTGACATTGTCTTAGGGAGACAATAAGAGCTTAAGACTACAATAAGACAAAAGGAGGATGTGGAGAGCCCCAGTCTATCCAAGAGATTTTGTTGGTTTTGGTGTTCAAACCTCCCAGCCAAGGCTTATTTCACACTGCTGAACTGTTAGGGAGCATCAGCTGTTCAAGTATGGTATCTTCCCATTTCACATCACTGCAGAAACCATCTATCCCCATGGAAGATGTTTAAATGCTTTGTTTGGAGGAACTGGGATTACGTTCAGGAGACCCTGGAGCAGAAATGCAAGGGATTTCCTCAAGCTGCAGTAACTTAGCTGTGTCATAAATTAAAGTGGATTAAACCATACTTTTCTGTAGCGTGTTCAATGATCACTCAAGTTTAGAGCTGTGGAAGAACAAAAGGGAAATACTTTGCCACTATGAATTAACAGCAGGCCCTGTAAACAGTCTCACTAAAGGAAGGAATGACATGCAACTTTTTCACTGTGTTCTCAAGAAAGAGTTTGAGGGAAGTAGGCCAAAAAAAGATTACCCCCAGCTTCAAACTGTAAAAGCTGTTTAAGGACCCCATGCACTCTTCTTATACTGCAAAACGAGAACCCCGGGGAAACAAAACATGAGGAACTGGAAAGAAAGAACTGAAGATTTACTGATGTTTTCAGCATAACTACTCATCAGTCCCCTTTGGCAGAAAAGGAAATGAGCCTGCTTTTCTCTTTCAACTAAATGAGGGTTTTCTAAAATGCCTTCTTCTTATAAGTATGGAATAACACACTTTAGAAAAAGTACACCATATTGCTAACTGTAACATATATAGAAATTATTTTTTAAACTGAGAACAAACAAAAGGTACCCTACTGTTTGACAGTACCCCAGGACAACTATGCCTCTGGGTTTAAATCAGAAAAGTTTCCAACTCTATTGTTGCAGGCATGCCTGAAGCATCAGTAAAGGAAAGGATTTCCAATCTTTTTAATAGAAATTCTCAATAGGAGAGAGATATTTCTTGTTCTTATTTTATTTTGCTTTTGTTTTGATCACTCAAATAGCCATGTAATGTTTGGAGGTGGCTTGGGGTAAAGATGCAGCTGAACAGATTTTGCTATTAGTTTCCAAAATGTAACAAAACTCCAGACCTCTTCTGAAAGGGACTCTATGTGTCAAGTGACTTGTTCAGGGTTAGAGGGAGGCAACTGAGCTTCCCAGGTTCCCATGAGCCTTGTTTGGCATCTGGATTTGCTTACTTATCCGATTGCAAGCAAAGGTGCTTGGCAGCACTGAGTATAGGGAGGTAAATGAATCAAGACAAAGAAAAACTGAAAAGTACAAGGAATCTGAAAACAGAAATAGCAGGCACAGCTATTTCTAGTAATTATAGGACAGGCACCAAGAGTAAAGTTTTCTCTTAAGAGCTGAGAAACTGTGGCAGAGTGTAGAACACACAAGCAAACTTCAAACCTAAACATGACATGGAGACGACTGCAGCAGCACTCGTGGTTGACTTCCCCTGCAAGAATGGCCAACAGCCAATAAGCAATACTAGTTCTACCACCAGATTTCTCTGAAGCCTTTAACACAGTTACTCACAAGGCTATAGCTGGAGAAGTAGATGCCTCCAGAAGGTTAAGTGGATGCATAATCATAGAATGGCTCTAGTTGCAAGGGACTTTAAAGATCCCTTTTTAGTTCAAACCTTGCCACCCACTGGATCAGAAGGACATAATGGTGTCTCTTGTCCATCCCTACTGTTAAGGTCTTCCTGTCTGGGCCCTCACCTCACCTTTGCCTTCTTAAATATAAGATTTTACAGTCCTGCCATCCTTGGCCCTGAAACCTACTTGACCCCTGAGATTTGTCTGTAACTTAAATTGCCATCTTTGAAATTTACCACCAAGGTATCAGCCTTTGTGATTATAGCTCACAGTACAAATTTGGAACATAAAATACACACAGATGTCCACCCTCAGAAGTTTAAGAAAAAGTATGTTAATCCAAGGGGTGTGTATTTCCCTAAGTTCGTTTCCTCAACACTCTGAAACCTTCTTTAAGTGGAGTCTGCTCCTCCAGGACTGCTACTCTGCCTCTTGGCATTTGACTTCCGAATCACAGTCTCCCCAGCTGAGTTCTCCTCCTCTGGCTGGCCTTTGTCATGCAATCAAATCTCTTCCTGTGAAAAGAAGAATCATCCAGTCCCTTCCTTTCTCTTCACAAGTCTTATCACATTTAAAATCTTGTCACTCTTGGTACTTTCTAACCATTCTTTTCCTTGTTTCAGTTTCTTCCTCCTGCATGAACAATTTCTGTTTCCTCCAAGCCCTGTAACTGTAGACGGGTAAGAGAAGGGGCTCCTTTCAGCTCCAGTTATTTTGTTTCCTGTTCCAAGTGTTTTAGCAAAGGAGAAACTCTGTTAGATACTCTCCACTGCTCTTTGCCTGGTTATGCATGACCAGCACTAACTACAAACCAGTCATCACAATTACTAAATTGTAAATACATTCTCCAAATCATCTCACCCTTTCACTGTTTGCTCTTGCCCGTTACGTGAAAATCCACTGCCATGCTCATGACTTACTGAAACAGGCCTGTTCATCTACAGCACTGATGCAAACAAGACCCACAACATTTGTCAGATCTTATATTAATTCAGTACAGCTAGTCTTATTCTGAACAGAACTTCTTTAATTCTTTATGGCAACAGTCCTGCTTTAAAATTCAGTTTGACTTGAGGAGCCCCTACTCTGAGAAAAAAGCTCATGAAAAATAATTATCCCTTCTCTCTCTCTCTCTCTCTTTTTTTTTTTTTTTTTTTTTCCCATTTACTAAAGAAACTTTCATAAAGAGAATAACAGTTAACTGCTAACACCTGAATCACAAATGACCCAATTGATCCACTTAGACTGCTATTGCATATTGCAACATGTTCTCATTCCTAGAAAAATAACAGTACAGTCTTTGCAATGCATTATGAAAGCAGAGAAGCAGTTTAGGTGAGTCAATAACTTCAATCTGTTGTGAACCAAGGAGCATGGAAAGAGTTTCGTTATTCTGATATAAATTCACAGTGATGCCTCTCCAGTTTTATTTGTGCCAGGGTAATTAGTATATCCTGCAACTATTGCACATCCTATACATGTTTGTGAGTGACAATCATATAAAGAGCTGAACTGTTGCCTTGGATGCTCTAGTAGCCCTTGCAAGATGTATATATCTTTCTTTCCTGTGGCCTGTCTAAATAATGCTTTCCAATAAATTTCCCTCAGCTTTGCGTCACATGAGCTCATTGAAAAGTATATGTTCCTCTGTTTTATCATATGTTTTGACTTTACTAGTATATATACTTGCATTACTGTAGTTTCCTGGTAAACATATGCAAATACTTCCTTAAACCTTTTCCTTATCACAGAATCACAGAATTTCTAGGTTGGAAGAGACCTCAAGATCATCGAGTCCAACCTCTGACCTAACACTAACAGTCCCCACTAAACCATATCCCTAAGCTCTACATCTAAACGTCTTTTAAAGACCTCCAGGGATGGTGACTCCACCACTTCCCTGGGCAGCCCGTTCCAATGTCTAACAACCCTTTCGGTAAAGAAGTTCTTCCTAAGATCCAACCTAAAATTCCCCTGGTGCAACTTAAGCCCATTCCCCCTCGTCCTGTCACCAGGCACGTGGGAGAACAGACCAACCCCCACCTCGCTACAGCCTCCTTTCAGGTACCTGTAGAGAGAGATAAGGTCACCCCTGAGCCTCCTTTTCTCCAGGCTGAACAAACCCAGCTCCCTCAGCCGCTCCTCGTAGGACTTGTTCTCCAGGCCCCTCACCAGCTTCGTCGCCCTTCTCTGGACTCGCTCAAGCACCTTGATGTCCTTCTTGTAGTGAGGGGCCCAAAACTGAACACAGTATTTAGGTTCTTTTAGATAATTTCACATATTTGAATGAAATTGTTTTTCTCCCTTGTCTATTTCATACTTTAATACACACTTCTTATTTATTCAGTGCCTTTCAACAAAAGTCTGTAAAATACTTGCAGAAATGGGCTAGCAATTTGAAATACAAGAAATATTGATCCTTAGGCAAAACATTTGGAGAAGTGCCTACTTATTCAGGGTTCTTAACTTCAATATGAACTATGCCAAGCAGGACACATCAAATGTTGTTTCAATCTGGACACAGAGCCATTGACCACAACACTCCACGGGCAGCCTTCAAACCAATTTCTTATCCACTGAATGGTCCACCCTTCAAATCTGCATGTCTCTACACTTTGGAGATCAGGATGTCATGTGGGACCACGTCAAAGGCCTTACAGGAGTCCAGGTAGATGACTTCAGTCAGACTTGTTAACTGATGAAGTCACTCCATCATAGTAGGCCACCAGATTGGTCAGTCATGATTTGCCCTTTAAGAAGCCATTCTGGCTGTCTCAGATCACCTCTTTGTCTTGAATAAGCCTTGACATTGCTTCTAGGAGGACCTGTTCCATGACTTTCCCAGGCACAGAGATAAGGCTCACCGGTCTATAGTTCCCTGCATCCTCCCTTCTATACTTTTTTTTAATGGAGGTGATGTTTCCCTTTTTCCAGTCACCAGGGACTTCACCTAACTTCCAGGACTTCTCAAATATGATGGAGAGAGGCTTGGCAACTCCAAGCCAGTTACCTCAGGATCCTGAGATGTCTGGCATTGGGCTCCATAGACCTGTACTTGTTCATTTTCATCAGGTGGTCTTGAACTTGCTCTTTGATTACAGCGTGTGGGACTTTGCTCCCCTGGACCTCACCTACGGGTTCAAGGAACCAAGACATGGGAAGCCTGGCTGTCAGTGAAGACTAAGGCAAAGAGGCTGTTGAGTACCTCAGCCTTCTCCCTGCCTGTCATTATCAGTTCTCCCTTCTCATTTTTACCCCCCTCAAGAGAGGGGGTACACTCTCTTTGGCCTTTCTTTTCTGGCTAATATACCTCTAGAATCCTGTTTTGTTATTCTTTGCATACCTTGCCAAGGTCAGTTCCATCTGTGCCTTGGCTTTCCTGATCCTATCCCTGCACATCTGGACAGCATCCCCGTACTCTTCCCAGGACACATGTGTTTCCACTGCCTGTGCATTTCCTTCTTGCACCTCAATTTGACCAGCAGGTCCTTGCTCAGCCATCCCAGTTGTCTTACCTCCCTGCCTGCTTTCTTACCCAGGGGGCTGGAGAATTCTTGTGTTCTAAGAAAAACGTCCTTACAGAGCTGCCAGCTCTGTTCAGCTCCTTCATCTCTAAGGACAGTGTCCCAGGGGACCTTGTCCACTAGGTCTTTGAATAGCTGGAATTTAGCTCTTCGGAAGAAGAGCTCCTGACCAGGCCCATGTTCCTTGAGATCACAATCACAATGTAATGCATATCTTGTCTTCCTTTTTTTTTTTTTTTTTATTTTTATTTTTATTTTTATTTTTTTATTTTATCTATAGTCTGCCCTAAAAAGTGAAAAGTTTAGTTTTGTCTTTTGTGCATGGTAAAGGACTCCTAATAGTTTTGACTCCAGCATGATCCTACCAGTTGTGCTGCAGTGAAGCTGTGATAGAAGGAAACTCCTCCCTCTCTGTGGAGTCAGTTTGGAGCAGTCCTCAGAAATGCGGCAATTAGGACTAAACCATATCATGTGGCTCCAAACATGCTGGAGCAATCTAGGACTGGGAAGGAAGAAAAATAACTTACTGTTGTTTTTAGCCTCGAACTTAGAGCCTCCAAACTCCATGGTGTACCTCTTGGAGTCACAATGAAAGAACACAAATTAAGTGAAACAAAAACCAATTGATTATAGGAAGTTTGTGAGTTTGAGAAAGGACTATGCAAACATGCAAGAACAATGGGCTTATATGTTGCCCATACAAACACAGTGAGCTAATTTTTTGTACCAGAGGTGGCTGAAAGGGCAGAGCACAGAGAGCTGCAGGGCAATGCTGCTATCAGTAGGGCTGTGTCTGTGGTTGGGCTGGCTATCCTGGGCTGCAGAGGAACAGAAAACTACACGCTAAGTCATGAACATATAAACCTGGTCCCAGCAAGCATCTTTTGCCTCCGGGATTTGCCAGGTGGTAGTGACAGTGCAGACATGGTCCTTTTCTGCCTGGGATGCTGTTTTTCAAGGTCCTTAAGAAAAGAGCAAGCTGCAGAGCTGCTAGAGAAATTGCTCCATTCTGACAGCTATCCTTACATGAAGACAGTTTTAGGGAAGTTTTAGTCAAAGTTATAGTACTAGAGATATTTTGAACACCCCATCTTGAGAAATAAGCTCCTATGAAAGAAGTCTGGCAGCCTTATCTAGTCTTTGTTTCTATATATGAATTACCCAGGGTAATTAGTCTGTGGACTAACCTTGAGTCATGAACCTTGGAAAGGCTGGGATCCAGATGGTATTGAACATATGTGAACAACAGAAAATAGGTAGAGGTAGACAGAGAAATGAGCTTTTCTTTATATAAAGCATCAAGAACATGACAGAAACTAAACTCAGTTCTATAGAACTGTGCAAGATAAAAAGGTACAAATAAGATGGCAAGGACATCAGTTTTGTTCAACTCTGAAACACACATTAACTTATTTATATAGGTCCCATGTTCACAGTGAGTGATTTTGTGTTTCTGCATATTTGTCTTCTTTCATGATCGTGATATCTTTTGTAGATATACTAGTACTCTCATTTTAGATTTGGTAAAAATTCAAGTGGAAAAATATTGTCCAAAATCATGTGCAACCTGTAGATTGTATTTTCTTTTTGTAATTATTTTCTGGATAGTGTCAAAGTAAACCAAATCAATTTTCCCAGCTTTTCCTCACAATAGTTAACTGCAATTTTCTTTGATTCTTCTTTAATCTATTTCTTTTGGCTCCAGTATGACTCAAGGTGTACATTTTCTTAATATGATCTGATGGACAAAGACACAGAAATGAAACTCAGGATTTGTCTCTGCCTTGTACCTTCCAAGTGATGTTGGATAAGTCACTTACCTCCTATGCTTCCATTTACTTTTTTTTTTTTTTTTTTTCCTATTTGTATATTCAGGTAGACAAAACTGGCACCCTCACTTTTGAATATATAGCTCTGATCACATATTTATGGAGCACTTATCTCCACTTGGTGGGGAACACACAAACCAGGAGCTCATCATAAATATCAAATGAACTTACGGGTCAGTTCTTTTTTCTTAGGCATGTTCAGAGAGTAAATTGCAAAACTGATAAACCGTACTGGCACCTCACCTGCTGCCGTCTTTCTTCAAGAGCTCTACAGTCCCTGATACCACACGACAACAAGTCTACTATCATAGAATCATAGAGTATCCTGAGTTGGAAGGGACCCATAAGGATCATCAAGTCCAACTCCTGGCACTGCACAGGTCTACAATCTCTTCAGTCCAATCACAGTCCAATCTCTTCTTAAAATTCAGACAGGCTTGGTGCAGTGACTACTTCACTGGGGAGCCTGTTCCAGTGTGCAACCACCCTCTCAGTGAAGAACCTCCTCCTGATGTCCAGTCTAAACTTCCCCTGCCTCAGCTTAACCCCATTCCCATGGGTCCTATCACTGGTGTTTATGGGGAATAGGTCACCTGCCTCTCCGCTCCCCGTTGCGAGGAAGTTGTAGACCGCGATGAGGTCTACCCTCAGCCTCCCCTCTCCAGGCTGAACAGGCCCAGTGACCTCAGCCGCTCCTCATATGTTTTCCTCTCCAGGCCCTTCACCATCTTCATTGGCCTCCTCTGGACACTCTCCAACAGTTGAATGTCCTTTTTTTTACTGTGGCGCCCAGAACTGCACACACTACTCAAGGTGAGGCTGCACCAGTGCAGAGTAGAACGGGACAATCACTTCCCTCAACCGACTAGCAATGCCATGCTTGATGCAACCCAGGATACGGTTGGCCCTCCTGGCTGCCAGGGCACACTGGTGGCTCATATTCAACTTGCTGTCAACCACGACCCCAAGATCCCTCTCTGTGGGGCTGCTCTCCGGCGTACTATGTGGTGCTCTCCGCTGTTGTATGACTGGATATACATCTATCATGTGATGAGGTAAAGCCTGGTACTGGATAAAGTGTTGAGGGAACAATGTGGGCAGGGAGCTGTCCACACCATCCATAAATGTTACATAATCTCTTTTCTTCAGATCAAGATTTTTTCCTTACGTGTTTATTCTTGGAATAAGAGCCAAGAGTTAAGGACCCACATTAGGTTTTGTAGCTGTTCTTCATTACAGTAGACTTAAAACTCATCTCAAAGTGTAGCTGAGTGCAGCATTTCTGCATGAAACAAGATAAATATTAAATCATTCTATAAAAATATAAAAATAAAGAGAAAAAGGATAAATGTTGTAAAACAAACAAACAAACAAAAAAATCAAAACAACAACAACAAAACAGTCAAGTTTTGGTAGTCATATTAAATGGATACCAGCTGAGATTACTAGCTTAACTTGACACTAAAAAGCATGGTCAAAAGAAAACATATACATTTATCTTTCAGACAGCACTACTAAAGTACCCCTGCTAGCTTTTGATTGCTAAGGCACAGCTTATTTCCTTTATTATGGAACCTAGAGATGGAAATAGAGATCATGCTGTTTGGCTGGAAGAAATGCCTTTATATACATGAGTTGTGCTGCTTCAGCCTCTCCAATTCAAAAATTCTGCTATAGTAATTGGAATTAAATACATGATATGTTCACAAACAAAGTCTCTTGAAATCTCTGCCTATAATATTTCCCATAGGAATAAAGAAATTAAAATAAATAAGCTATAATCAATAACACAGCCAAATTTGTTAAGAACCTCAACCACTGTGAATTTTCCTCTAAAAAACAGCCCTCATTATATAAAGTCTGCATGACCAGCAAGATTAATTCCCTTATCACTATTATTCTCAGAGATGGATTTAATGTATTTACGAGCTTTTCCAGAAGAAGAAAAAAAAAACTGAAAAGAGAAAAGATTTTTCTAATAAAATATATCAATTAACTTTTTTTTTCTTTTTTCTTCCTTTTTTTTTTTTTTTTTTTTTTTTCCTCAGTGAAACCTGAAGCCTGCTAGTTTGCTTTGAAATAGTAATTGAGAGACAGGGATGAATGCAAATGTTCAGATGTCAGTTTTATCAGTTTGCTCTGTGCATGAAAACTGGAGAGGGAAGCTCTCCTTTGTTGGCTAACATCCTTGTAAATATCTTACAGTCTGCATTAAAAGATGAATAAGGCTATGTGTTTACTGATGATTTCCCTTTTTCTGAAGGTTTTTAGGATTATTGATATCTACATGTTCCCCTGGGAAAAAGGAGGCAGCAACCTGCCTGTTTGAAATGCTATAATATACACTCTACACACAATTACCTCCTACAGTTGAATAAAACATGAACTCAGTCATTTCCAAATACTCACAAAGCATCATTTGTACTCATATCCTCCTCTGGCACAACCCAGATTACTAACCTGTCCCTATATACAGTCAGTCCAGATGTTAGCTGTCAAAGTAATTATCTGCTGAGTACGGATATTCTTGAAGAGTTTTGACTCCACCACTTATCTCACTTACAGCTGGCAATTCCATCTTAAAAAATAGTGATGAAGAAGGTCCTGATTCAGCAACCAGTGAAGCTAATATAACTTAAGCATTAACATCAGCAGTAGTTTTCTTTCACTTCTGTGCGTCATTGTCATTTTACACCCTGTAGCCCTCCAATGTACTAAAGTTTCATGTGCCATGACCTGAAGGTTTATAAAACCCAAATAACCCTCTCAGTGTCAGAATGGAAGCTGGTAAAGTTGTTTCTGTCCCTGAACAATTTGATATTATGCTCAGGTTCAAATATAGGTTCAAATATGGTTACTAGCTTGCAGTGAGGATTGATTCCATATCCCACTGAAGGGGTTGGGGATGTGACATTTTTCACATCTGAAAAATTTCTTTTTATATGAATTATTCACAGGAATAGGAAATAATGTCTGTCTGGCTTCCTCAGACCTTTCACTAGTCATGATAGTCAATCTTTCTTGTGGTTCATGAGTTCCAGGTTCTATTTATTTATTTATTTGTTTGTTTGTTTGTTTGTTTCTAGAAGACTGCTGCATGATATATGCTGTTGTTTTTTTTTTTTTTTTTTTTTTTTTTTTTTTTTTTCCCCGAAGAATTAATTTTTTTTAATATGGAATTTTTTATGCACTTTTACAATCTGGATGTATAAAAATTTGGCAGAGAATAAGAACAGAACATGCCTATATATATTTTCATATATATGTCATCATGTAATTTTCATATAAGATTCATCCTACTAATAATGAAATGAAACCATAAGATGAAATCCAGCTAATAGAAAGTATCTCAAGTATACCTGAATGTATTACTCAGTGGCTGCTTGTTCACTATGCTTATGCAATATTGCAAAATTAAAGGGCGAGTACTCATGTGAAAGTATATGATATACTGTCTTGTTTGACGGCAGCTTTTTCCACTAGTTTCCAAGAAATCTGAATGATTTGTTACTATAAGGTATTTTTTCCAGTGGCAAATGCTTCTGTCTCATAGCAGATTACCAAACCAAGTGTGAAAAAGGACTCATTCTTCCAGTTCCTCTGTGGTCACCTCTCAGCAGGGGTAATTCTACTGCATAGTTGTGTGAATGAGGTTGTTATAACATGGGCGTGAAGTACATCTAGGAATCAGAAACTGAAGGCAGGATCCACCCAGTAGTATGGCCAGCTAAAGAATTTCCATCTCGGTCTCTGTAGGTTTTCTTTGCAGGAAACAAATTAGGCAAGTGGAAAGCCAAATGCTTAGTGCTTCACGTATCTCTGAAACAGAAATAGCAATGATAACAATAGGAATAAAAATATTTTTCATATGGTAAGCTTGCTGTGGATGTCATAGGAAGCATCATTCAAATGTGAAATTAAACATACACTGAATTTTAGTATAAAATTTATGACTTCATGTTAATGAGGCCTGTTATATTACACAACTGCTTTCCAAGGGAAACAATAGAAGTGTTTGGGGTTTTCACAGATGGTTCAGTGGAAGCATTAGGAAATATATTGAAAGTACTAATACTGTGTGAGAAGTAAACAAATTCACTTTATGGTATTTTATTTTTTATTTTTTAAAGGGCTGTGCTTAAAGTCCACATCATGACAGCTCACAACAGATGTTCCTAACACAACTTTTGACCTAATCGAACTAAGGAGGAGGCAGCCTTCTCCTGCCTTCTGTCCCTGCTTTAAACATAGGAAGTTAAATGAGATTTTTGATCTTCCAGAGTAAGAGGTCTCAAACCCAGAGGTCTCATTTTTCAAGAAAGCGCCTGAATTTGCCAGACTGTAATTAATATTAGGAGGCTACTTCCCTCCTAGTGCAGAAGGGACACGTGCAGCCAGGACTATCAGATATAGGTCTGGAAAGAAGAGAATTAAGGATGTATCTAGCACACTCCTAGAAGTAAGGATTTGGATGAACATGGGAAGTCCTGGATTTAGGACTCTACTTCTAATGTCCTTTATACTTTTTTTTTTTTTGATGATTTCTTTAAATTTCTTCTTCTTCTGAAGGTATCTCAGTGCAAGAGATGAAATGAAGCAGCACCTGGAGGAATTGGAAGATGGGGAAAACTTCTGTTCTGTTAATAGGTTGCAGGGAGAGTTAGTCGTATCTTCTGTTACTGATTATTCAGGTCCTTCCAAGCTGTTTAAAATTTCTGTTTGTCCCAGTCATATTGTGCTTGTTTTCAGCCTTAGGACACAGTGTCTGCCTGCAGGGAAATATTGCTTATCCTTGTGTATCCTTGATATTATGACTATGCTATCAGGTGGAAGCTCTATTTCTATGCTGTCAGGTGGAAGCACAAGCTGGAGTTACTTAAATTTTCAGTAGGAACCCTCAGAAACCAAACCTGTCACTTTTCCCCGGCAAATAGAGAATAACCACAGGATTACAATACTCCTGTATGGCTTCCTTCTTTCATTGTTTTCTCTTCTTTGTGGTGCCTCAGTTTAATGAGTTTATGTTTTGCTGCTTCTAAGTATTTATATTACATTATATGAGGCTTGATATATATGATATGGGGCTGTGGTGTATGTATATATAACAGGTTTGGCCCATGAAACTGAGCTCTTTGTTAGCCAAACACTAGCAGTCTGTCCATGTCCTTTTTCTGCACAGCAGAAGCAGCTAGAGCATCTCTCTTCTATGCCCCTAGCCATTATCTGCTTAGGGACCCCAGAGGGTCATGCCCCAGTACTATGCCTTTAATATCACTTCTCATTTCTCAATAGCCTTAAAAATGTGTTATTTTTCTGTGCAGTGGTGTGCATTCGCAAAATAAAACTATAATTGAATATACACACTGAAGATTCATTGCAGGAAATTATTAGATTACATAAATTTTTGAAGACTAAAAGGCTAACAAAAATAATAAACAGAAAGAAAAAACATATGGAAATCAACAAACAAACAAACAAACAAGCAAACTTTGATTCACCAACAGTGACCAAATAAAAATTACAGCAGCCTTTTCGTTTTTTATCCCTACTTTAAGTGGAATGCATAAAAGACACACAGGTTCCCTGGACAAGACATTCAGAAAATAAAAGCTCTTTTCAATCAATTACCTGGAAATGTTAAAATCATAGAACCACAGAACGGCTTAGGTTGGAAGGGGCCTTAAATATCTTGTTCCAACACCCCTGCCATAGGAAGGGACACCTCCCACTAAACCAAGTCACTCAGAGATCCTCCAATATCTTAAACACTTCCAGGGATGGGGCATCCACAGCTTCTCTGAGCTACCTGTTCCAGTGCCTCACCACCCTCAGAGTAAATAATTTCCTCCTCATATGTAATTTAAACCTACCCTCTTTTATTTTGAAACCATTACTCCTTGTCCTGTCACTACACTCCCTGACTAGCCTGTTGAGCAAGGACATCAGTAGTCATTAAATGTCTTTACTTTATTTGAACTAGCTCCGATGGTGATGTTTCATTACTAGCTGGGGCAGCTCCTTTCAACCATTTCCTGGTATTCTGGCACTATCCCATGCAAGAGGATTCACCTCTAGTTCTGCAGATGTTGTTTCACAAATAGTGGGAAGCACTGCAGAGAATTTCCATCATGATATCTCAACAGCTCCGTAGGCTGTGCTCCTGTGTCTTCATTTTACCAAATGCTCCCTATAATAAAATCTTTTAAATAGTAGTGTATGTAGCTGAGCTGTTTTTTGTTTGTTTGTTTTCCAAGGGCAATGTGCTCTTAACATGACTCAGCCCTTGACAGGGGTAGGTAGATGAGGGTCAGACAATTGCAGTGGATTCTTTTTCACTAACAACAAGAGAATAAGGTATTACACTGTTCAAATGTTCATATTTTGGCATCATGCTGTTTCTTTGCTTCTTATAGACTTCCTTGTGCAGAAGATATGGACTCCAAGGTGGCCATGGACCTTCTGCAGAGGCCATCCAGTCAACCGTTTGGCATTATCAAAAACTGAATACAAGTATTTACCATTTAGTGCTACTGAACAGCATACAGAGCTAGAACAGTCTCGGTGACCAACCATGAAGGAAAGGCAAACCATTCTTTAGTATACCATAAGTCTGTGTATAGAGAGGCTCTGCCCTTTATGGAATAGGCTCCTGGCATACAGAAATGAGTCCTAGCGCCAAACTGATGTATTGAGAGTAACAATGTAATAGAGATTCAAACTCTGAAACTCAGGCAATAACGGTTGTTACAGTGAACTTCCTCTGGCTCAGTCTTGCACTAGTAGAGCAGTTTTTATTTATTTTTATTCATAATTTTTATTAGAATCTTCTGTTATCTTCAGACAAGGATATTTGGTTGGCTTGAGGGATAACTGGAAGGAGACAATGAAAGGAAGTGGATAAGGTTGCAACATAATGTTTAGATGTGGTAAACTGAGCCTATTTCACCCCAAAGTCTTAAAGGAATACAGACATGCATTTTCAGGTTGGCAGAATTGTTGCACACAGATAATACCCTAAAATTTGCTCTGTCAATATCTTGGGTAACTTACACTGTCTGAATCCAGTTAAGTAAACAAGGCATTATTGTTTAGTTGAATGACAATGAAACCCATACTTCAAGGTAACTGATTCAACATGATCCACTGAGGGTTGATATTTTCTAGAAAACAACTGCCAGGATTAATTCATAGACAAAAGAATAATATAATGCTGGCAAGCCTTGATATATATCACTTGGATGGGCATTGGGATATTGTATATTTCATCACCTTAAGTGGTTTCTTCATCAAGCAAATCCAAAAACTTTGAACATAAGGGAAAACATTAAGTACATTTTGTCCTTATAGCCACTGGATTTTGTTCACAAAGTAGAATTGTCTTTGAAAGTGAAATTCTTTAGTTTTTGGCATGTTTTATGTGCATTGGAAAAGGTTTTTCTCCTTTGGCATATTACTTTTTCTTTTACATATCCTTATTTCATCAGTTATATTCACTGAATGTGATTCCAATCTTTTTTTCCCTTGTTTGTTGGACCACTGAACCAGGGTAAATGAAGGCACATGGCCAACCATATGGTAACAATAACATCAGTGCTGCAGTAGAGGAAGATCAAGAGTTGCATATACATAAGGTAATATGGAATGTATTTATACAATTTTGAAGAATATCACTAGTCTGTTTTCTTCAGTAATATTTATGTTCTTTGGAATGACAGAATGAGGTCAAATCCAAGATGCATTACATCGAAAAGTACCAGTCACAAAAAAAAAAAAAAAAAAAAAAAAACTCATCCCTTTCATCTGTTCTAAATTTCAATCTTGCACATAGCTTTGTGGGAATTATAATATATCAAGCACTATTGGTATTTGCCTGGAAAAAAAAAGTGTAATTTTCTTTTCAGAAAATTGATGTAATTAAAAAAAATGGGATAACAGAATGTCTAGTGTTTCTAGCAGTAGAGCTAGAATTTATGTCCTATACAACTTCCCATTGTTTTCAGAATAGTCCATTTATCAGATCCATTTCTTTTGCCAGCTGGGATAGCTTCAGTGTTCAGAAAGCGATGGTACAGACTGTAACATATAAACCTATACATAGATGTCAATTATGTTTTTCAGCTAAACATTGAAAAGATATCTGTGAAAAATCTTGTAAAAAATGACTTTGCATCTTTTAAACAAATCTAGTTTGTTTGTTGATCTTAGTCATCAGCAGCTCTGGAAGATCCTCATATATGTTTAACTGTCAGTCTTTGTTTAGTTTTGAGCTGCTTAACTTGAAATTGGTTTATCAGTTTTTAGTCATGTAAACAGGAGAGCTGGAAGCACGGCCAAAAGTAATAAATAATTGATCCTAGAAGAACTGGGTAGGACTGCAACACTTTGAAATGCTGTCTTAATGAAGTGGAAGTACCAGAACTTTTAAGAAAAGGGAGGAAAACATCATTCAAAACTGTAATGATTTCATTAAGGATAGAAGAAGTTAATTCCTTTAAATATTTGAGATTGTTTAGCTGTTAAATGAAGCTATACATTGTGTATTCAAACCCATGGAAACAAGTAGATTCATCAATCTGTGTTTTTAAGTGAACAGCTTCTATGGAAATATCAGCCAATATTCACTTTTCCACATGTATATAGCTGTCCTTTACAACTCAGGAAAATATAATTTACCAGCTCTATTAATTATGGAGTTTTGACATCCTTCTGTAGATATGTTATAGATCTGACTACCACTGTTACAACCAAGCATACTGCATTACAAATTAAGTTTGTGACAGACTCATCTTGAGATTGCTAAATGGAAGCATGTGTAATTAGTGAGAAAACTGAAGAACTAAGGATTTAATTGTAAGACAATTTATCAGAATCTGTTTTTTTGGCATTTTCTATGATATCTCAGACCTTCTACTGCTAGAGAGAAAATATGGGGTAAATATTCACTATGGATGGATGGTATCTAAGGTGAAATTAAAAGACAATTTACATTTTTCAGTAATTTTAAATTCTGTTCAGGAGTTCCTGGTAATGACAAAAGAGAGAATTGTAAGGTCAGACTACAATGAAATCTTCATTTGTATGAAGAGCTCTAAATATTCTGTGATGTTCTTAAGGGGTATGTTCAGGCTGCGCAGTTCTGTGTTACTTGAGCTAATGCCCAATACAGATCTCGGTAAGTTAGTCAGCATAAATTTCTAAATATTTGCCTGTGTGAAAAATCTTTTAGGGGTAAACATTTTATGTCATATCACTGTTTCCCTAACAGATGTACTGCTTGAGAATGAATGACCTCTCTTTTCTGTTTCTTCTGTTAATTCAGACTAAATTTCCATCGTATCGTGTACCTATTTAGGGTTCAATGAAATTATCATAATAGAAATAAAAGAACAAAGAAATGAGATTTGAACAGTTTGGTGTAACCCAATTTATTCCAGGCTCAACCACATTAAATACCATAATTCTGAACCACATTAAATACCATAATTTTGCCAAAAGACTGACAATTAATTTTAGAAACCAAATAAATGACTACTGCATTCTTAAAAATAATATTTGACACAAATTTAAAGCTCTGCGTGTTATATATGAATGAGTCATGAATACAGACTTCCACTTAGTCTGCACGTGTTTCTGTAGGTAACACACTGATCGTAAAATATCATTCCCATTCAATTAGAAAGGAAGAGGAAATCTTGCTGCATCAATCAACTCCTTCTTTAAGAAAAGATTTGCAAGCTGAAATATGCTAACACATTTTTTGGCAGTTAGGACAGGTGGGCACATACATCGTGCTGCTGAAGAATGTTACTTGTTAAATCTCTGCAGTTTTAATCCGAGCACTGTTATTTGGTGGCAGCTTCAAAAAGAGTTTTCATACTAATGGTTGTAGACACTCTATTTTTGAACCTGATACTGAGGCATAGAAGTTACAGTACATGTGAGAGTAGAAAGACTTCCTGGCTAAAGGAGGGACTGAGAAATGTACAGGAAAAGTAATAGAGGGAGATTAAGATAACAGGTATGGAAGTGGAACAGTCACAAGAAGAGATGAAGTTTCTTTCCAGATATATATTTTTTCCCTTGTCAGAGGTGGAAAATGACTAGATCTTTTATTTCTTACACTCCCAAATTAGAAGACATTTTTTACAACTCTTTTGCTTCCACCGTGAATAGTGCGTGAATAGATGGAGAGGACTTCAGTTATAACATCCTGCTTCCTTATATTCCCACTTTATATGAAAATACCACTGATGGGTTTTCCCAGAATGACATCCCCTGGACTCAGGCCCATATTAATCTGTTGTTACAAAGGAAATCAATTTGGAACCTGTTTTGGCAGACAGTTTGTGAAATAGGTTTCAAATTTTTTGTTGTAAGCCTACTGTATATTGTCACATTTTTAACAAGAATCATCTCAACTGATTTAGGGACAGAGTCTTCTCACATACCAGAACAGACAGCACAACCTTTGCTGAGTCAGGCTGAGGCTCAAGTGGCTGCTGTGTTCTGTAAAAGATGGATATTGAAGTTTCAACCTCCTGGTCTGGAGTCCCCAGTCCTAATGCCAGTCTCTAACACTCAGAGTCTAAGTGGACTCCCACTGCTGTAACTTCCTGTGAAGCAAGAAATGTACCTTGAAGTTTTCAATCTGTTGAAGAGCTCAACTTTGATGTAGAATTAAAATATATTCTGTGTTTCATTTCTCTCCTGCGAGAAGAGGGGCTGTGCAACCAGCTGGGGGAGAAACTGTAGCAGTTGCACTGGATTTCCCTGGTCCATATGGCCATAACTGACCTCCACTCCACAGCAGTAGCTGACATGTCTGGGAAAAGAGATAGCTAATTTCCCCTCTCCAGTTCCCAGACAGGTGGAGATGAAATATTCCCTTTAAACTTCAAAATTTGAGTGCTTCTTCTGTTATACAAAATCCAGGGCTGTTAACTTCATTTTGCACAGTATAATGCAGTACCAACCACCATGGGGAGTGAAAAAAGAAGGACTTCTAGAGATATCCTGTGATTCAGACTTCTCCTGTAACGGGACCAACCTTTCTTTCCAAGCTGGAATTGTTTCAGGCTGAGGTTTGTGAGACCTGATGCAGGAAACTCTTCAACTTCAGGAGAAACTTGTCAAACCTTATTAGATGAACAGATGAATTTTGAAGTCATTTGCATTTGTTTGAATAGTTGGTGAGGTGAATCCTCACCCCTTTGGAAAAAAAAAAAAAAATGAAAAAGAAAATAAAACCACAGTTTCAGTGCTCTATTTTTTTTTTTCAAATAATTTTGCAGATATTAAATCATTTACCACATGCTTTTAGAGAGTAGATAAGTTAAGCTACTTTCACAAATGTGGATGGAGAACAAAGACTGAGCACAGTTTATCCTTGGCATGCTATTAAAGAGGAATTTCAAGAAGAAAAGAAAAGAAACTGAATTGGTCTCCAGCTCCACAAGTTATATGCACAAACTACTGTTAGCTCATGAATGTGTGAAATATTCTAGGCTAAATCTTACAGCATGCAACTGACCACAATAATTTGGAGAAGAGTTTAATGCTATCCTTACCATATGCAATCTGTTAGTCTGCAATCCCGTATGCTACCTTAGGCAGTCATTGGCTAAAGCACTAAACTATGAAATTAACCTTTTTCACATGAAATTCCAACCATGCTGGATCATCCAGGAGTCATCATTTGCTGCTGGAGGAAATGCTGTCACTTAACAGGCAGGAGTAAAAAAGTGATGAATCAAGAAGAGGGCTTTTCCCTTTCCTGGAAGACTGCTCTGGATTCATCTCTGCCTGTTGATTGCAGCCACTCAGTGCTTCCAGAAAACCACAGAAAGGCAGTACAGCCATACAAAACTTGTCATTTTTATGAGATAATAATGTCTATCCTATAATGGCCGAGCTAAGTAGGAATCATCCCAAACCACCGGAACCGCTTTTGTATTGCTCACTGGGAGGCTCACAGCATTCATCCCTCAGAGAATCCATACATACCCAGACAATATATAACCTAGACACATGGCACAAGCTTTTTAGGATTTGTCTTACACAGAGAAGTTTTCAGAGAAAACAACTTTTTCTTTGTCACTTTCACCTTTTGTTATTGAAATTGAAAATATGTTCCCTGTGTAGCAATAAATAATTTTTTCAAAGAATTTTAAGTATCTTTTACCTAGCAAAAACCTTACATACCTTTGCATAGATAAGTTCTCCTATAGCTATGTAGCATGATTAAAGAAAATTAATATGATGAATCTTGCACATATAAGAAAAGTACAGGTATTTTAAAAGTAAGACAACTTTCAAAGTGCTGTGCAACAAAGAAGGAAGTGTGTAATATAGGCAGAGTTGCTGATCCCCTGTTATATTTCAGAAGTCTGGACCACTTTTGTTCTTTTTATGTACATCATGTCATGAATGAATAATACCAGTCACAGAAAGAACTAAAGCCAATGGAAAAGTAGTCTTAGGCTTGAAGTGTAAAAGTTTGTGTTTTCTTCCCAGGTTAACCTGTTAGGTGATAAAGCTGGCATGCTGTCTTACATCAAGGTCGTCATTAAACTTGTGCACTGATTGCTTGACCCATGTTATTTTCTTCTGCATCACCCAGGTACAAGGGTCAATCCAATATTTCACATGACCACACAACAGCAAAACTTCCAATTGCACATCTTGTTCAGGAACTACAGGACCAAGTGCCCAAACTCAGAAATTGCTGTGACATTGCCACCATTATTTCCTTGTTTCAGTATGATAATAAATCCCAACACAAAGTACTGGGCTTCAGCTATAAATAACTGCATTGACTCATGTTTCTTGCTGGTCGTAGGCATTGTAATGATGTATCTCACTTTCTATCTGACCTGTGTATGCATTAGCTACACAAAGATTGACTCAGTCAGTAAACCATGTGTGGAATCTACAGACCCACCACAGGCTCAGAAATACACTCAAGCCACCTGTGAGGGATATCTTTAGAGGAAGAAGGGAGGAGGTGGTTTTTGGCACAAACCCAGAATGCATCCTTTCAACTAACATTTAGCTTACTGGATTTTGCTGTATAGCTATGTTAAGCTTTTCTGTAATGCTTTGTAATTTCTAGGCCCTTTCAGGGAAGACCATGCGTTGTGTGCCCTGTCTTCACCTTTAGCAGCAGTCTCGTATGGGCAGTATATCAAGGCCAGGCCAACCTTTTTTGAGATCAGGTAAACCACACGAAGGCTGAACTGGCAACAATCCATTTCATTACAAAGTGACAAGAATCATGTCAGTCATTCACTTGCCTGTTTTATGGTTAATTTGCTGGTACTCATGAAATACATTTTGCAGTTTCCTTCAGCCTTGATGGTTGCTGTACCTGGGAGATTTGGCTGTCAGGACTGCATAGTCCACTGCCCTGCAGTCAACCGCTTTGCTGTTGGCTATTTCATTCTCAATCTCCTCTTCGATGACAGCAAAATAACCTCCATAATTAGGGCAGAAGAAATGACAGAGACTTGCTTTTTGCATGTAGAAAACATTGTCCTAGATTTGACCTCAGCAAAACCGCTCCATGTGGCACTTTTCTAGTTATGCCTTAAAGAACTGGATTGTGTCCAGGCCATGGTGTGGTACTAATTACCACAGTTTTTGGCTAAAATGAACTATAAATCTAAACACCAACAAGTCTGATTAGGCTTGATTTTTTTTGGCACTGTAGCAGTACCTCCAAACAGAATAATGTTTTTGCAGAACAGGTTCAGTACATCTGATACTTCCTAGCATGCAACATTTATCACACAGGTTTACTGAAGCAGGAAGTGGGTTTGCCAGTTTTATTCTTTAAAAAAACTGAGGTAATGCCAGATTTTAAAGTGATAGAAAATGGCATAACACTATTGTCCTGAGTCATGTTTTCAGTAGCTCAGGATATAACACTTGGTTTTTGATCCTGGAGGCTAGAGGTAGAAAAGGTTTACCAGGTCATATCGCCTATGAAAAATGTTCCCTTGTGTACAGAAATAGGAAGCAGCCCTATTTTGTTTTAAATATTTTCCCTCCACTGATGGTGTTTTTACCTCATTCTCTTAGGAATGCTTCATTTAGATGTGTATTTTCCTGGCACTAAATGGTATATTTTTATTTCACATTCAGGTCCACAATCTCTATATGCAGGTAATATTTTTTCCCATTTTCTGCTTATATTTTTAAATATTGGTAGACCATTGTCACGTTTCCACCTTTTATACTTAACTCTTAGTTGGTCTTCAAAAAGTGGGTAAAAAATCACTTGATGTCCTGCATTGAACACAATATTCAGGTGCAGAAGAACAGATTGGAACAGACAGACTTTGCAGAAGGATGAGGAGAAGAGATACAGGCTTTCATGTGTGTGGTTGTGCTTGTCTGATCTTCTGGTGTCATGTAGAACGGAGACATTCTCCATAGTAGCAGACAGTGGTCTCATTTATCTTCCAGCACAGAGAGATGTGGAGTAGGAGAAGCGTGTTTCAGTTCTTAAAGTGTTCAGTTTAAAGTAGTCACCCAAATCCTACTCAGGAGTGCAGCCTCACACAGATCGATTGCAATGATTACATCAAGGGGTGACGTGAACAGGTCACTATCTTATATCACAGATTTTCAACCTTTCCTATTTTCCAATGAAGATTGTAGTAGGTGTAGTGAATTTATGCTAGCATAAATTAATAAACAAACAGGTTTATACCAGTAGTTACATTTCACAGGCCTGACAGCTGTAGTCCTGGGCACATCTGCAATGCAATCAGAAAACCAGTATGACTGTATCGCTGTGCTGCTATCTTGTATAGTAGTATTTTGAGGTGACTTCTCTAGGACATGACAAAAGAAGCAGTGTACATGTCATAGACATTGATAGAAACTGTACACACTCTTTGATAATGCCCCTGGAAGTGTGGAGCATCTTTTTTTTTTTTTTTTTTTTTTCTTCAAGGTGATAGGAAACATAAAAAATATAAATACAATTGCTAACTTTAAGTTTACTCATCACTAAGAAAAGAGGCTGCAGAGCTGGGTAAAGATAACATTGCTAGTTTTACATTAGCTTGCTCAGAAAGATTTAGATTACCTTCTTGTTCAGGTAAATTAGCCTGTGTATAGCCCTGTGGTGTCACAGTGTTACCAGTATGAAAACTTGCTAGTCCCCTTTCGAGAAACACAAAATTTCCTTGAAAATATGGTCCAGGTGTAAGAATTTGGACTCCATTTGACTTTGTATGCTGCTGAGAGGAGCAACAACTGCATACATAAAAGAGCTCTGTTTTATCCCTTTTCTTCTGTCCTCTTGTGCGTTACATAATGCTAATTTCTACAAACACTATCTGGTGGACACAGTCCTTCCTCAATCAGCAATAAAAGTGGCTTTTCTGTTTCCATTGGCATACTCAAAAAATCACAAGTCTACGCAAAGCCAGGAGACTAAAACAGAGTAGTTTTGTATTTCCCAAGTACTGCCTAGAGCTCTGAACAAAAATGTCCAAGGAGTTCTCAGCTACATGTAGGGCCCAAATGGTCTTTTAACAAATGCTAAGACTCTAGAACCCAAAAAGGGGAAAGACTGACAAGAAGGATGCACGTGTCATGGTGTTCCTCTTGCAATGCCACATTGCAGGAACACTTGTGACTGAAAGAATTCATGGGTACCCAATGCATGGAGATAGTTATTTGAAAAGAAGCATGTCTGAAGGAGGAAGTCCCTAAGTAAGCCACCTGGGCTTCTCTCATTAGGATCTGCTGAGAGTAAAGGACAGGATTTACAGTCTCTCTTTCACAAGATGAAGGAGAAAATGCCTCCCTTTTCAGTAATTAGTTATCTCTTTCCTACAGATACCTTTTCTTTCAAGCCTAGAAGAGGGTTTTGCCCTTAATTTGAGGAAGTGCTATTGCTATATTCCTTCAACACTGATGGGACCTCATAGACCTAGAAGCATGACAGTACATAAATATCAACTGATCTCCTCATGCTTGATATATATTATCCAAATGTGGCTGCTGTTAGTGTGTAGCTATGGGAATGTCAGTATCTGAAGAATGTCTGCTAGGCATGGATAGCCACTGGCATTTCAACATCAGACTGAAGTTTCTTGGAGTGCCTCCATGCTCCTTGAAGGCCTGTCCAAATCACAGACAGTGATAATCCTGAACCTGTAAACTCCCTGTTGCAGAATTATTGCAGAATTAGCAAGATTGTTAGAGGCAGTGAGTGCCACAGCAAAACTCAGTATGGCACCACACTCTGATCCTTCCAGCACTACTTTATGAGGCATTCAGAAGACTCATTGTGATGTTTAGTGTCTATTACTTAAAGATGCTAAGAATAACATACAGAAAAACCTCCCTCACTTTTGATGTGACCATGACCTGTGAAAATGTAATTATATTGAAAGGAAATAAATGATATAGTCAGTCTAGAGGAATGTTCTGAAAATAACTGGCAGAAAATTACAGTGTCATATATTCTGTACCTGTCTTGAGTATCTGTAACAACATAGATAATAAATAATTTTGTCTATCATATAAGGAAATAATATGAATATATTCTAAATAAATTAGGAAAATGAATCCAGGAAGTTGTAGGTCATCTAAAAACTGAAACAAATATGCCATAAAATTATAGGAAGCAGTTTTCCGTATTTTGTCTTTGATCAGTCATATTGGGTGTATTTGACATTATATGTTTTATCCCAAATGGTTACTATTATTTTTACATTGATTTGGCTGGAGGCAGCCCCAGAAAATATAAAATTTCTTGTAAACACATTACTAGCCAGATAGTTGAGAAAGGTCATGAATGAGTGGGAAAAAATGGCCTGTTGCAGGATCCAAACCATAAATATGAGACCTCTCAACAGACACCCTAATACGTTGATGGAAAAAAGAGAAGAAAGTATGATGGGGCTAAAAACCCCACTTTATTCACATTGCAATTATTCCTGAATGTGTATCTCTTTCTTTTATAAAGAAAAGAAAACGTCTGCAAGAACATAGATCTTTGTTTTAGACTTATCCAGGCTTGTATAAACAACTTATTCCCACTTCTTCTTCTTTTTCTTTTCCTTTCTTTTTCTTTTTCTTTTTCTTTTTCTTTTTCTTTTTCTTTTTCTTTTTCTTTTTCTTTTTCTTTTTCTTTTTCTTTTTCTTTTTCTTTTTCTTTTTTTTCTTTTTCTTTTTCTTTTTCTTTTTCTTTT